>CAXIWS010000791.1:0-10767 GCA_964036195.1 Sphaerolaimus hirsutus | reverse complement strand
TTGGGGGGGTGTAACGCCCCCCCCCCCAACCTCCCCATACTGAACCTTCGCCAGTCGCCAATGAAATGCACGCCACCACACATCAAGCAGAAACAGGTTCAGCACGGTGCGCAGGCATCCTGCACGTGGGCGCCGACTTGTCCGTGTCGTTCACCCTGCTCAAGCCGCTGCTCATTGGTCGCGGCGGCGGGGGCGGAGTTCCAGGGACGGCCCCCTGCAGTGCGACCGGCGGCGCCACCAAAACACAGGCCAATACAATTAGTCAGGCGGCTAAGAAGGCTAATGCCGAACACGCAGGTTCAAGGGCATTTTGTTTCCTTGGAGATGGTTGTTTTGAGTTGCAAGTGGAGAGTGCATCACGATAAAATGATGCTTTTAGCGTTCCATACAGTGATGTGAAAAGCGTCATAGCGCTTTTTCGACCACCAGCGCCAAGTGCCAATGGCGCCGAGCGCCATTGCCTTTTTGCTTTGGCGCTGGCGCCAGCGCCAGGCATTTGTTCATGGCTCCAGGCAAAAATAGCGCCAAAAGCTAATGACGCTACTGCAAGGTAGCGTCAAGCGCCGTGGCACTTTCACATCACCAGTTTCATCAGTGCAACTATGTATCTGTTTGTGGCCGCCTGTGTTGGGATGCCCACGCGCGCTTTCGATGGGAGCGAATTCTAGCGAGCCAAATCACACATCTGCGCGCGCATCTTTGCGGAACTGGCCCCAGCTGGTGCAAGTAGGCAACCGGTTACAAGTATGCAAATGTTGTTTGCTGCGCAGAGGCGACGGCGGTGGCGACGAGCCCGATTCCGCCCTGCTTCAAGCCGGCGGCCAAGCGCGGCATGCAGCGCAGCGACAAGGACTACGAGTAGATAGGCAGACGGCCCACATGTGGTGTGTGCACTGGGTTGACTGGGTCCAGGGGTATCTTGAATTTTGGCCCTCCGAGTGGTTAGATAGATAGCTGAGCGGCCTTCGGGATAGATAGATAGATAGATAGATAGATAGATAGATAGATAGATAGATAGATAGATAGATAGATAGATAGATAGATAGATAGATAGATAGATAGATAGATAGATAGATAGAAGGAAAAAAGGGGGGTTGGGGGGGGGGGGGTTTGGGGGGGTTGTGGTGGTTCAATATACAGGCTATTTCAGGGTGTAGAAGGGAGAAAAAGGGTGAAAAATCGCTAAAAGGTGTAAAATAGCTCAAAATTGGTATACAAGAGCATGTAGTATTAAAAATAGGTAAATAGAAACAAAAACTTGTATTTTGGAGGTGAAAATCGATAAAAAGGTATGAAAAATAGCGATTTTGAGCGAAAATTTGGGTATAGTTTCTCAAAAATCGCTCCAGATAGGTAGATAGCTCAGCGATTTGAGGGGGGTTTAGGGGGTAATAGCCCAAAATTTTGCCTCCGGGATAGATAGATCCCCCTCCCCCATTCGAGACCCCTGACTGTGTCACGTTGACATTTTGACAATCCCAGAGGTTTTTACAGTATAAATTATACACATTAACTATGATAAATATATTCAAATGCCCAATAATACTCCATGCGGTTTAATTAAGGTGATCACACTGCAATAGCGCTTCACGGCAATAAGTAGTATGTGTAAATATTTGTAAAAAATGCGGTAAGAAAATAATTTTCCTCTATTTAATCCAGAAAATGAAGATGGGAACCGGTAATGTGAGCTGAAACCCGTGATAAAAAACTAAATACTGATATAATAAATGATAAATGTAGTGCAGCTGTACTTAATACATGACCTAAAATAAAAAATCATCTAGAATTACTCTGCTGTTTAACTGAACAAAATATGGTATGTATTGGTATGTGGTTGTGGTGTTGGTTGTTAATGCGTATTTACTTTTACTCAAAAAGTACGCATACTCGAGTACCGAGTAAATACGCATACAGAAGGTATTTGAAAAAAGGTATCTGCACTCGCCTGTACGTTTACTACCGTATCAACTCGAAATACCCTAATGGGGGTTTATTATTTCGCCAGCAAAATTTGAGGGGGGGGTATTATTTCGTCAGAAATTTTTGTAAGGATTGCAATAAAAAGTAGGCATTTGCGTACCCAAAACAGGTAATAAATGTGTCCAAACAGGATATATTTGGACGTAAAAACGTAGATAGCAGCAAACAAGTCTATGTGTAGCTGCAATGCAAATTAGCAGTAATATACATCATGTACATTGCATACATGGCGTATTTATTATGTACATGACGTACATCATTCCGAAGGGGGGGGGGGGGTATTTCGAGGGGGGTTATTATTTCCCCAGTCCATTTTGAGGGGGATAATTCGAGGTAATACGGTATTTGAGAGTACTCGAGTGCAGTAGAGTAATTTTTGTGAATACGGGAAGAGTATTTTTGTCATTTGAATACCCTGCTTTTCATGAAGAATACTTCAATAATATATAAAGAAAACAGCATTTTGTTATCCTGAGTAAACATCCATAGCACATAGCAGAAAGAAAAAGTAATTTTTCTCACTTTTACGCTTTCGTGAGAAAAAATACTCACATTTACGCTTTCGTGAAATAAGTATTTTACTCTCATCATTTACTCGCAAGTTAATGTAACTAATTTGTACTTTACGCTTTCTGTACTGAGGAGATGAGAAAAACAAAATACTTTACGCATACGCATACTTTGAAAAGTTTGGTATAAAACTACTTTTGACAACTCTGGTTGACAGGTGCAAAAAAAGTTTGATGGTTTTTTTTATCAACCAATAAAAATAGATATCCATCTCCTTCAGTAACCGAAAAAGCTGCCATCGTCAAAAACATCCAGGGTATTTTGTTGAAAAGAAGAAAGAGACTTAGGAAAACCAAAGAACTGCGAAAAAATTCAAAACGAAAAATAATAAACAGAATGTCTGATGAAAAAAATTATGAAGAGATCGACATGGTGTACGCGCAGTACGACAAGAAAGGGCCGTATGTTATGAGAAAGTTCATGATCGATCTGCAGTTGGCACTCTCCGCCAGGAGGCCAGTTGCCATTTTGGCCCCACACACGCTAGTTGACATCGACACCAAATGTCAACGGGTTTTGTTCCCAATTCAAAGCTTGCGTTTGAACGTCGTCCGTCGGCTCGTTAGCAAGCTTTGTATCGGGATCGGCACCAGTTGACATTCGGTGTCGATGTCAACTAGTGTGTGTGGGCCTTTTTCAAACAAGTTGCAAGGGTCTCCAATATTTGTCAATTGGGAGATTTTCAGTTCACTGTTGTTACGGGGTCGAAATATACATGCCATGGTTCAAACCATGCCCGACTGGGGACCCTTGTAAGGGTGCGACACCAATCTCACATTGAAATAAGTTAACCTACGCTAAACAATCGAAGGGCGCGCACTACTAATATAGTATACGACGTTCGCGTCGGACCCACCGGTAAATTGATCTAATTTGAGGCACCCCAAAATGTATGCCCAACTTTGAGCCAAGAAAAACGGCGTCGCAACCGCAGTGCACGGGCTCCTGCAGTCTCTGAAAGCCCGGCAGGCGGCGCGCAAATTCCGACTGCCGCCGCCGCTAACCGGCAAAGTAAAGGTTAGATATAAAATATCTTTGGGTTAAAGTATCGGGTTAAGAAAAGGTTCGGGTCGGGTATCGAATCCAAAACATTTGAGGCGTCCAATTCTAAAAGTCGACAAGTCCAAATATGAAAATTTCGAGTTAGGCCCGGAAACGTCATCTGGGGCTACTTCCGCACACTTTTCATCATTTTCCATAAATTTTTTGACCTCACATGCCCATATGGCATAGTGCCAAATTCGACATTTTTGGGGAAAAATGCAAAAAAATTGGGCAAGAAGTCGACAAGTCCACTTAATTTTGGGCTAAAAGTCGACAAGTCCATCCTGCGCATCCTTTTTCTATGGGAAAAAAACGCAAGAAATGTGATAAGTCCACTATGGGCACCGATTTCTAAAAGTCGAGAAGCGCATAAATTTCCCATAAGGGAGGCGCAACGCCGGCGGGAACAAAAATGTTCTCGCGTGCAAGAGGGCGACAAGTCCATTTCCCTCCCAAAAACAGTTTTGCTCTGACCGAATGGAATTTTATGGACACCCCATTTTTCACATATACGTTGAGATTTGGGGCTGAAAATTTGACACTTTATTGTCAACATATGGAACTTAATGAAAAGCATGAGAGAGCCAAATTGGACACGGACCACGGGCCTGGAATTGGGTTTGAAACTTAAAATGCGATTTACTCAAAATCACATTTTGTGGACTTGTCGACTTTTAGAATTAGACGCCTCATTTGTGGGTTTGTGTTATTTGTGGGTATCGGGTTTCGGTTCCCAACCCAGAATATGGGGCACCTTTTCCGTGGAAGACTAAATAGCCTTGCATAGTCCGCACCCCGAAATGAAGCCAGAACACATGAATGCAGGCGTGCATCCCCGCGCCGCACCCAGCGGGCATGCTGTCGCGCAGCAAACTGGCCCCGCCCACGCCAATCGGCAGCAGCGAGCTGGGCGCGACCGAGGCGACACCCAGCCCCGAGGGCATCAAGGCCAGCCACGAGGGCAACAAGGCCAGCCACGAGGGCAACAAGGCCAGCCACGAAGCAACGCGCAGCCGCAAGCAGACGCCCCGCACTCGATCCGCTGAAAAGCGCCCTGCCCAGGTACGCAAAGGCGGCTTAATGGGGGTTCAAATACATCACCGTGCAGAATAGTCGAGACAACATACAAAGACTGCTAGCAAGGACGTACGCAGGGGGGGGGGGGCGGGGCGGCGGCCGCCCCCCCCCCCCCGTTCCCGGGCCGGTCATAAAAAGTTGCCAGGAATGGCACTTTTGTAAAGCGTTATAAAAGTGCCCAACGTGGTCATAGTAACTATATATAGGTCTTTATAGATACCGATATAGTATACGTTGGCGCCAGCGCCAATGGCAGTATTGGCGTTGGAGCTGGCGCCAACGTATACTATATAGGTAGGTATCTATTAAGACCTAGATATAGTTACTATGACCACGTGGGGCACTTTTATAATGCTGTTTGGACTCCTGAAATTATACATTTAACGGTGTGGGGTTTGCGCGTGTTATCAATCAAATCGTAATGTTGCGCGTATTATCAAAGTACCTACAAAAGGTGTGGGCTTGGCCGCCCCCCCCCCTGCGTACGTCCTTGCCTCAGACAAATTAAAATAAAAAATTAAAAAATAGCGGAAAAAGTACACGGGGAGCCAAAAAAAACCCAAAACCTCACCTTCTGCACGTCGTACTTGAGCGCGTCGAATCGCTTGCGCAGCGAGTCGTTCTTGAGGTTGAGCAGCCGGAAGCCGGCGTCGAGCTGCGTGAGGAACTGGTGAATCTTGATGGGCCGGCCGTAGTCGCCCGCCGCCACGCTGTTCACGCTGTAGCGCGCCTGCGTGTGAACTCAATGCATGGTTGTTGATCGAAACGGGTCTGTGCCATCCCACATCTAAACCCATCCCACATTCTGGCCCAGAAATTGGATGCCTGTCATATTTGATGCGTATTCCTTGCATTTTTGGTGGATAATGGACGCAAAAAAATGTTGATGATGAAAAAGTGCTACATTGGCCCTACACACACTAGTTTTCACCGTGACTGATGTGAAAACTGAAATGGCGACATGGCGACATCCAGCCCACTCCTTTTGTAAGCTTTATGTGTTTTAGTTTTCAAATTTTTGAATTTTAACTTTCATTAATTTAAATTCCAATTAAAATTCAATAAAATCATTCAACCGTGTTCATTAATTTGCATTTAAAAAAATTTCAGTTTTCACACGAAGTCACGGTGAAAACTAGTGTGTGTAGGCTTGATTTTATTTACTTTTAGTTGAAATGTAAATTAATGAAAGTTAAAATTTCAAATTTTTAAAACTAAAACACATAAGCATACAATGCCGCACCGCACACTGAAATTTTGCGTTCAGCGTTCGAACGTTTTCGCACGCTGAACTACAAACGCTGAAATCAAAATCTAACGAACACAGCGTTTTTAAAGCGTAAAAGTTCGGAATTTGCAGAAGTTCGCGTAATTTGCATGCGAGCTGCGTTTTTTGCGCATTAAAAAAGGTGTCTTCTTTAGATTTTGATTTCAGCGTTTGTAGTTCAGCGTGCAAAAACGTTCGAACGCTGAACGCAAAATTTCAGTGTGCGGTGCGCCATTAAGAGTAGGCAGAATGTCGCCATGTCGCTATTTCAGTTTTCACATCAGTCACGGTGAAAACTAGTGTGTGTAGGGCCAATACAGCCACTTTCGATGACTCGGTGATTTTGCAGGTCAAAGTTGTACTCAATAACACTGACTGCACTCAATAGTTGTCAACTGCCATGTTTTAACACATGTGGTGTCAAATTGCGACATGCGTGAAATGTGAGAGTGCGTGAAATGTGAGAGTGCGCAAAATGTGAGAGTGCGCGAAATGTGAGAGTGTGCTGTTATGAATGCTGTGAATGTTTCTCATTTTCCTTAATCTCATTCTCAATTCTCACTTTCTCAATACCATATTTCCTTGAATAATTCTGTTGGAATTAAATGTTTCATACATAAACAAAGTATTCCTTTTTATTCATGAAGAAAGATAAATACTAGTAAAATATGTTTTCCTGAAAAAAAGACTATTTTTGAGATATTTATACAGAATTATCACTCAAAATCTATAATTTAATCTCATTTCTATCAATTTTCACGTCCAAATTCACTATTTCATGTACGTGTGTTTGCCTATTTTCAGCTTTACTTGACATTTGCAGAAAATGCCAACTTTCCCCATTTGAAGTGACGGATTTCTATTATGTTTCTTAACATTTAGCCACTTTTAAAGTTTTTTTTTTGTAAAAATATTGCATTTATATTATTTATGTGATTTTATGTGAGAGTGCGCAAAACGCGTGAAATGTGAGAGTGCGCAAAACGCGTGAAATGTGAGAGTGCGCAAAACGCGTGAAATGTGAGAGTGCGCAAAACGTGTGAAATGTGAGAGTGTGCAAAATGTGTGAAATGTGAGAGTGCACAAAATGTGTGAAATGTGAGAGTGCGCAAAATGTGTGAAATGTGAGAGTGCGCAAAATGTGTGAAATGTGAGAGAAGGGGGCAAAAGGGTAATTACATTTTCCTGGAAAAAAGTTGTTTTCAGCTATTCTTGACATTTGCACAAAGTGCTAATTTTCACACTTTGATGACCTATGACGCACTTACAGTAGGTATAAAAATTGAATTTGTGAAGTGAAGTTAATTAGTTAAGTTAATTAAATGTGAGAGTGCGTGAAGCTGCAAATGTGAGAGTGACACAATGGTAAATGTGAGAGTGAGCAAAATTGTAAATGTGAGAGTGCGCAAAACCTGACACTTCCAAAGTCATACTTCATCTGTTTTTTTTGCTTGTTTTCAGTTATTCTTGACATGTGCACAAAATGTGAGAGTGAGCACTCAAATCTTGAATGTGAGAGTGAGTAAAACGTAATACGCTTGATTTGTGACATGTAACATTAGCAGAAAATGCCAACTTTCCCAATTTGAAGTGAATGATTTATATAATGTTTCTCAACATTTTGCGCCACTTTTAAAGTTGTTTTTGAAAAAATATTGAAGTGCTTTAATTAAATGTGATGCACAAAATGTGACACTTCCAAATTCATGCTTCATCCGTTTTTTTTTGTTACTTATTTTCAACTATTCTTGACATTTGCACAAATTGCTAACTTTCACACTTTGATGACCTATGACTCACTTACAGTAGGTATTAAAAGTGAATTTGTGAAGTAAAGTGAATTAGTTAACTTAATTAAATGTGAGAGTGCGAGAAGCTGCAAATATGAGAGTGACACAATGGTAAATGTAAGTGTGATTGAAATGTTAAATGTGAGAGTGATCAAAATGGTAATAGTGAGAGTGTTCAAAATGGTAAATGTGAGAGTGTTCAAAATGGTAAATGTGAGAGTGTTCAAAATGGTAATAGTAAGAGTGATCAAAATGGTAAATGTGAGAGTGTTCAAAATGGTAAATGTGAGAGTGTTCAAAATGGTAAATGTGAGAGTGTTCAAAATGGTAAACATGAGGGGAGGTTGTTTGAGGGGGGGCAACATGGTAAATGTGAGAGTGATCAAAATGGTAAATGTGAGAGTGAGCAAAATGGCATACATAAGGGGGAGTTGTTTGAGGGAAGGGGACAAAATGTGAGAGTGAGCAAAATGCTAAACATGAGGTAAAACCCTATCTGAAATATCTTTTCTGTCCTTGAGTACTGTCAATAAGTACCTATATGTAAAAGCGAGTCACAAGAGGGAAATGGCGCAGGCTGCCCCGCGATGATGGTGGTGCAGCGCGCGCCGCCCGTCGGCCGCAGTGGGCGGGGCGTCTTCAAGCGCGGCAGCGCGGCGGGCGACATGCCCCGGCGGCACAACCACGACGCGCGGCCGCTCAAGGAGCTGCGAACGACTGTCAACGAGGAACTGAAGCGGCAGGCGCTGTTGCAGCCGCAGCTCGCACCCGAAGACCTCGTGCTGCGAGTGCTCCAGGTTTGCGGCGTCGTTGTGTTGAGCTAGTGTTCATACAGCAGCCTAGCTGGTCCAGATTGGCGGGACACGCGCTAGTTGACATCTGTCATGTGTCATGTGATAACGCATGTGTGTCAACTGGTTCGTGGCAACTCACTCTTCAGGTGCCGCAGAGGCGCAGAGCGATCTTTCAATGCACTTGACGTAATGTTTATCTTTCAACATTACCGCATGTGCATTTGGCGATAGCTCGGCGACACGTGAAGCCTCCCCTCATGTTTACCATTTTGCTCACTCTCACATTTACCATTTTGATCACTCTCACTATTACAATTTTGATCACTCTCACATTTACCATGTTGCCCCCCCTCAAAATTAGCATTCGAAAAAATCACCGATTTTTTGGAAAATATATATGAATATATCACTCCAATATTGGAAAAAATATAAATATATATAAATCACTCTAGGTCTCCAGAAAATATAATTAAATTACTGGAAAAATAACTCTAAGCTCAAAAAAAATCTCAAAAAATCACTTGCGCTTTATTTCAATTTCAAGCAATATTCTGGGCTTTATTTACCGTTTGCAAGCACAAAAAAATGTACTCTAATAAACCACAGTACATATATTATAATTCCACAATCATTCCACATTTATACAATATTTTACTAGGGAATTATTTATACAATTTATACAATATTTTATTTTTAAAAAAGCCGCTTTTGTGCTCAATTGAGAGAACGTGTTGCGGCTTATGCTCATTTCAGCACAATATATAGGTTTTTTAAAAACGCAGCTTTTATGCTTTTTATATTTATATTTCTCACTTAATACGTTGCCAATGGACACAAATATCAAACTTTTAAAGATTTAACAGTTTTTAAACACAATACCGTATTTCCTTGAATAATTCCGGTGGGAAATAGATGCTTCATGATACATAAACAAAGTAGGTATTCCTTTTTTATTCATGAAGAAAATTAAATGCTAGTAAAATACGTTTTCCTGGAAATAGTAAAGGTGACTATTTTTTAGATATTTCTACACAATTATTGCTTAAAATAACTAATTTAATCTCATTTCTGTCTATTTTCACGTCCAAATTCACTACTTCATCTATGTGTAAATAAGCAAGTATGTGTGTTTTTGCCTATTTTCAACTTTACTTCACATTTGCAGAAAATGCCAATTTTCTTAATTTGAAGTGAATGATTTATATTACCTTTCTCAATTTATATTACATTTTTAGCTTTAAAGTTGTTTTTTTTGTAAAAATATTCAAGTGCTTTTATTACATGTGAAGCACAAAATATGAGAGTGCGCGACATGTGAGAGTGCGCGACATGTGAGAGTGCGTGAAATGTGAGAGTGCGTGAAATGTGAGAGTGCGCAAAATGTGAGAGTGCGCGAAATGTGAGAGTGTGCTGTTATGAATGCTGTGAATGTTTCTCATTTTCCTTAATCTCATTCTCAATTCTCACTTTCTCAATACCATATTTCCTTGAATAATTCTGTTGGAATTAAATGTTTCATACATAAACAAAGTATTCCTTTTTATTCATGAAGAAAGATAAATACTAGTAAAATATGTTTTCCTGAAAAAAAGACTATTTTTGAGATATTTATACAGAATTATCACTCAAAATCTATAATTTAATCTCATTTCTATCAATTTTCACGTCCAAATTCACTATTTCATGTACGTGTGTTTGCCTATTTTCAGCTTTACTTGACATTTGCAGAAAATGCCAACTTTCCCCATTTGAAGTGACGGATTTCTATTATGTTTCTTAACATTTAGCCACTTTTAAAGTTTTTTTTTTGTAAAAATATTGCATTTATATTATTTATGTGATTTTATGTGAGAGTGCGCAAAACGCGTGAAATGTGAGAGTGCGCAAAACGCGTGAAATGTGAGAGTGCGCAAAACGCGTGAAATGTGAGAGTGCGCAAAACGTGTGAAATGTGAGAGTGTGCAAAATGTGTGAAATGTGAGAGTGCACAAAATGTGTGAAATGTGAGAGTGCGCAAAATGTGTGAAATGTGAGAGTGCGCAAAATGTGTGAAATGTGAGAGAAGGGGGCAAAAGGGTAATTACATTTTCCTGGAAAAAAGTTGTTTTCAGCTATTCTTGACATTTGCACAAAGTGCTAATTTTCACACTTTGATGACCTATGACGCACTTACAGTAGGTATAAAAATTGAATTTGTGAAGTGAAGTTAATTAGTTAAGTTAATTAAATGTGAGAGTGCGTG
>CAXIWS010000790.1:0-11162 GCA_964036195.1 Sphaerolaimus hirsutus | reverse complement strand
ATTCGGAGGGGGGCGTTATACACGGCAAATTTTTGCTTTAATATTTACATATTTTGTGTTCGCTCCCAGCGTGCAACGAATTCAATAGAAAAAGGTGCATACCACGGAATTCGTGCATGCCGCAGCGAAGCACAACATTAAAACTATTCAAACCAAGTGGAGATTTCACTATAATTCAGCTTGATTTGTCATGTAAATATTTTAACTTGGCTAATGTTTTTGAAACCAAGCATAGCACCCCAGGGGCGCTATATAGCTGTATAACGCCCCAGGCGTTGTGCACGGGGGGCGGTTTACACAGAGAAATACAGAAAGTCAAATGTGAAGTCAAATGTCAAATGTAAAGCAAAGTGTCAAATGTAAAGTCAAATGCAAAGCAAAGTGTCAAATGTAAAGTCAAATGCAAAGTCAAATGTCATTTGACATTTGACTTTACATTTGACCCTTTACTTTACACTTTACAGGGCTCGGGATTGCCACCTGGCGCCAGTCCCAAGTCACGTAAAGTTGTCAAATGTCATTCAAATTTGTCAATTGTCATGCAAAGTTCAGTGCATCATTTGTGCATCATTTTTACCATTCATTACATAAGCACAAAATGGCAAAGTAGTTTTCAACTGAAACTTTAAAAATTAACAAGTTTGCTTTGAATGCTTTTGAGTTTTCTAAAATGAGTCATTTTTAATCTCTGTCAACTGTAGTTGACGGTCACCTTATTCTAGAAAACTCAAATGCATTCAAAGCTGATTTTTGAGTTTTTGAAATTTTGGCTAAAAACTAGTGTGTGCATGCACAATGGTGATTTTTTGTATTTTCTTAAATACAGGATGTATATGTGATGTTTTAATCCATTATTTTCATGTTCACAGGTTTTTTATTGAAAATAAATGTTCAATACTCGAATCAGAATGAAAAAAAGTTTCATATGGGGGGGGATGTTACCTATATTCGATTTTGAATGAAAAACGTTTGATGAAAAATGTTCCGCTGATAAATCAATTTCACGGTGATGCCCAAAAATCAATTTGTCGATGGCCATTTCATGCAATGACTGCCAGCAAATTGATTTTAGGGCATCACCGTGAAATTGATTTGTCAGCGGACCATTTTTCATCGAACGTTTTTCATTCAAATTTGAATATAACATTCCCCATATGAAATTTTTTTCATTCTAATTCAAGTATTGAACATTTATTTTCAATAAAAAACTTGTAAACACGAAAAATAATGGATTTATCGGTGAAGTTTTATTTGTCATATCACCTTCTATTTATCGTTATGCTGTAACTCAGGCTTTAGCGATATTCGTTTGGCCCCTTCATCATTTCGTGCTTGTATTTATCGAATCGAACACCTTCCATTTTCATTTGCCCACCCAGAACGGGCATGAAAAATATAAAGCTGGCGTTTTTTGTCGCGCCGCTGCGGCGTCAGCGAATCCGGGCCGACCTTGGGCGCAGGGAAAAGTGGCCCCAGCTCGGCAGCCTTCTGCTTTGGATTGCCGCGGCGCTTCAAATCTCAATTCAATCGGCCTTTGTGTCTGGGCAAAGTTCCGCAAAATGAGAAGTGAGAAGTGAAATGGCAAAGGCCACATGAAAGCGTGAAGGCCAAGTGAAATGGCAAGTGAATTGACAAAAGCAAAGTATAAAAAAGAAAAAGTATTTCCTATTCGCTTTTGCCAATTCACTTGCCGTTTCACTTCGCCTTAGCGCTT
The DNA here is from genome assembly GCA_964036195.1 of Sphaerolaimus hirsutus. Taxonomy (NCBI): domain Eukaryota; kingdom Metazoa; phylum Nematoda; class Chromadorea; order Monhysterida; family Sphaerolaimidae; genus Sphaerolaimus; species Sphaerolaimus hirsutus. The sequence continues at coordinate 9,448 of CAXIWS010000790.1, read as the reverse complement.
TGACTTCGCCTTTGCCATTTCACTTCTCACTTCTCTTTTTCCGGAACTGCCCCCTGGCGTGACATTCAAGTGGTTTTGTGGTTATTGAGGGAATGGCGCGATGGTTGATTTTTCATCTTACTGAAACTTGTAAGTATGTTTGCAAGTAGACATGAAAATAACGCAACGTTTCATTTATAAGTCACTTTGAAGTGAACGTAAAGTTTTAAGTTAGATTGCAAGTGGCAGGTAAAACCACGCGCTCAAATAGCACCCCCCCCAGTGGGAAGAAAAACATTTGAATTATGCCCTCTACAGAACTGGAGAATACAAATGCACAAAATTGTGATGAGCCATGCTGCGTGGCCCATGCTGTACCTATTGCTATTTGATGTAATGTACTGATGCCTACATACATACTGTATGTATTCTAATAGAAGAGCGCCGTTCAACTTTTTTTGTCAACTGTTTTACCTGCCGTTCTATTGGAGGTGCCGTTCCAATAAGGCCCGATGGCCCCCAGCGAGTTGGTATAATGTTTCCTTGGTGCGGGCTCTGAGCTTCTGTTTTTCAATCTTTTTTTTGTGTGTGCGCCGCTAACTGTATTTCGTTAGGTCGTCCTGTATGACATAGCTGTGGTGACGCGTGTGTGGAAAGATTAAGCAGCAATGGGTTAGAAACAGCTTTGAATGGATTTAAGTTTTCACAGATAAGTCATTTTTAATCTCTGTCAACTGTAGTTGACAGTCACCTCTTTCTAGGAAACCTAAATGCATTCAAAGCTGATATTTGAGTTTTTAAAATATTGGTTGAAAACTTGTGTGTAGCATTTTTATGGTTCGTCAAATATGCACAAAATGGACCTCCACACATTAGTTTTCAAATGAAACTTTGAAAAAACTAATAAATCTACTTTGAATGGATTTGAGTTTTCAAAAATAAGTCATTTTTAATCTCTGCCAACCGTAGTTGACAGTCACCTCATTCTAGAAAACTCAAATGCATTCAAAGCTGAAACTTGAGTTTCTGAAAACTTGGTTGAAAACTTGTGTGTGCAGGCACAACAGTGATTTTTGATATTTACTTGATGCTGGTTAAGAATTTGACTTTTGAAAAGAAAGTGCATCATTTATGTATCATTTTTATGGTTCGTTACATATGCACACAATGGACCCGCACACATTAGTTTTCAACTGAAATATAAAAAAAATTAAAAATCCACTTTGAATGCATTTTAGTTTTCTAAAATAGGTAATTTTTAATCTCTGCAGGTTAAGAATTTGACTTTTGAAAGGAAAGTGCATCATTTTGTATAATTTAATGGTTCGTTACATATGCATAAGGAGCAGACACTAGTTTTCAACTGAACCTTTAACAGCTTTGAATGCACGTTAGTATGCCGCTGATTGTATTTTGTTAGGTCGTCCTGTATGACATAGCTGTGGTGACGCGTGCGTGGAAAGATTAAGCAGCGATGGGTTAGAAACTGCTTTGAATGGATTTCAGTTTTCACAGTTAAGTCAGTTTTAATCTCTGTCAAGTGTAGTTGACAGTCACATCTTTCTAGAAAACTCAAATGCATTCAAAGCTTATTTATGAGTTTTGAAGTTTTGGTTCAAAACTATTTTGTGAAGGCACAGTAGTGATTTGTTTCTTAAATATAAGATGTTAATGTGACATTTTAAAGAAAGTGCATCATTCATGCATGCATTTTACTGGTTGGTTACATATGCACAAAATGTTTTTTTTTTGAGTTTTTGAAATTGTGATCGAAACTATCGGTCTGTCGCATAAGTTTTAGCTGTTTCCTGATCATTACGCATTCGGTGATCCTGGACGAGCATAATTTTTCCTCTAAAGCTGTCAAATTCATGAGCACATCCATTTATCAAAACGCGTTGCAATATTTTTTCTTAAAGTTATCGAAGAATGAATTACCAATGGCCTACAGATACTAGTATTCCACTGAAACTCATAAATCAGGTTTGAATGCATTTGTGTTTACCAGAGTTTGAAATTCCCACCAACTGTAGCTGGAAGGCACCTCATTCTGGTTAACTCAAGTGTGTTCAGCGCTGATTTATGAGTTCAAAAAATCTGAGTCGTCAACTGGTGTGTGTAGACCAGAGTTGCGAAAACGTATTTACGTTTACCCGAAATACCCGTTTATTCAGGTATTTATACTTACGTTTACGTTTACGCTTTCCAAAAATACCGTTACGTTTTGTTACGTTTTCCTGGCACAATTACCCGGGTACCAGAGAAAACGTAAAAATACCTTACGTTTTAGTATTTATACTTTTGATTTGGAAAAGGTATTTACGTTTACGTTTACGTTTTCCAAAAATACCAGTATTTGTACAACTCTGGTGTAGACACAATCAATCAATCATCAACAAATCAATCATCATCTTCCACTTCGAGTCCGCCAGCGGCAACTGGCGATGTTTTCTGTTCCGATTTTGCGTCCGTGCTGTCTTCAGTATGCAGTTTTGCATTGGGCGTTTTCGAACCCGCCGGCGGCTGCGACAAATGTTGTGCGTATTGAGAACGCGGTTTATGGGAATGACCGTATATACCCGAGTTTACACCCGGCCCCTGTGAGAAATGCCCACAGATGAGAAGGATTGGGACAATGATAGCCCATTGAAATTTTTATTCAACATATTTACACGCAAACGGTGAAATGGAACATTTTCTGTTCACAGGAACACAAGTAAAAGGTATTTATTCCTCGGATGTAAGCAGGGCCGTATCCAGGGGGGGGGCGGTGGGGGCTGCAGCCCCCCCCCTCCTGGGGCAAGACCAGAAAGTGACCAGAAAGTGCGACTTTTTCAACGTCAGCGTAAAAAAATTTGCGCGCAAGCGCGCATTCTTCACCAGATATAAGGTATTATCATCAGATTTGCTCCATGTGGCCGCAAATCAGGTTGTGCTTTTTGCTGTTTTGTATGTATATTTACATACATATACAGCGTTCCATGGCGCTGACGCCTACGCCATTGGCATTGGCGCTGACGCCAAAAATCGCTTACATGTATGTAAATATACATACATATACAGCGAAAACCCGGCTATTTCATCGATTTAAAAGAAAATTGTGAGTACTGGGCCGATTTTTTCAAAAGACAGCTGTGTGGCGGACAAATGCGCGCCTGCGCGCAAAATTGTTACAGTACACCTTCAAAAGTTGTACTAAAAGTTGCATTTTCAGCAACTTTTTTAGGTCTCTCCCGGGAAGGGGGGGGGCAGCAGCCCCAACCCTGGATACGTCCTGGCGTATACAATCCGCCCCCCGCTCAAAAATCCTGCGTACGTCCCTGCATGCACATATGTACAAGACAATCTATGCGTGGACAATGGCGGGACGCACGCACTCGACCGGCCACTGTACATCATGTGCCTACAGTACACAGTACACATATTAATTAGTTTTCGGACAATATTTTGAAAACCAAAATTGCTTTGAATGCAAGATGGCTTTGAATGCATTTGAGTTCTCCAAGATGGCTAATTTTTTTTCCTATTCACTGTAGTTGACAGACAACTCATTCTAATGTGTTCAAAACTGATTTACCAGTTTTCAAAATTCAAGTTGAAAACCAGTGGTTGACAAAAAGGTACCAAAAACCGTTCACCCACCCCAAAATACGGTGCACTTCCCCCGCATCAGCGTGCACACTGGCGCGTCTGGAACCAGCCGCCAGGACGGCCGCTGCCAGCTGCTGTTCCTCGTGCTGCGGCAGTCGGAACGGCAGCGCCGCCTGTCTGTGCTGGTTGGCGTGCAGCTGCGGCAGTCCCGCACCCTGGCAAATGTCAAATGTCACGCAAAGTGTCGAAAGTCATGGAAAATGCCCTGCAAAATGGCAACCGAGTTGCCATTTTGCAGGGCATTTTCCATGACTTTTGACACTTTGCGTGACATTTGATATTTTCCAGGGTCTGGGACTGGCACCTGGTGCGCGTGCGACAGTGTCAGCGGCAGCGACCCGTCGCTCGTGCTGGCGGCGCGCCGCAGCGATTGCGGCCCCCCGTGCACGCTCGCCTGAGCTGGCGCTCGGTTATTGCGACTCAAATGTCTTCCGTATATCCTCGAATAAGTCCCCCGTTTTGAATACCCCCTTCAAAAACTTCTCACGAAAAATGATGTCGTGGGATTTTATTCAAAAATATACGATATTGAGGGTGTAAACAGGTTGCAATCGCAGACCCCGAAAATGTCAAATGTCAAGCAAAGTAACGAGCTCTAATCGAGTAACGAGTTCTAATTTTGTTTTATTTTTTCATAACATTTTATATGACTTTTGACATTATGAACGACATTTGACATTTTACATGACTAGGACCCAGATGCAAAAACATCAACAGCAAAATAGCCCACCTCCGACGCATAGGTGGGGCCAGCGGCGTCGGGCACGCTCAGCTGGATGGTGGCGGGCAGGCCCGACTCGAGGGACTTGTCCACGCTGATGGGCGCGTCGGGCAACGAGTTCGACTGGCGCCGCTGCAGACGGGCGCCCGCCCAGCCGGGGGGTCGGTGCGCCTCGTGCAGCGCCTCCGCTGCCTCCACTTCGGACGACACGCCCACCACGCTGGGGGGGGGGAACGTTGGGCACTGTTTTAGAACTTTTTAGCGCTTGAAAAACACACACTTGAAATCAATTTTTTGTAGAAAAATTCTAAAACTGTTAGGAAAAATTCGCAAACTCGTTTAAGTAAAAAAGTATACAAAATCCTCCTAGTGTCAGAAATTTGTATTTGTGTATTTGTACTATTTGTATTGTACTATGTCTCTTTTTACTAATTCCTAGTATTTGTGTCAGAAATCTCTCCAAACTGCACAGGGACGTATCCAGGATTTTTGAGCGGGGGGGGCTGCTTGTTTACGGAGGCCGGCGAACGGGGGGGGGCTCAGCCACCCCCCCCCTAAAATTTTAACTTCAGAGTGGCGGAATGTCGCCATGGCGCTGCGCCATAAGTAGGCGCCACGCCATGGCGCCATTGGCGTTGGCGCCAGCGCCATGGAACGCAGTATATGTATGTAAATATACATACAAAAACAGCAAAAAACACAACATTGAGTGTATTTATAACGATTTGCGGCCACATGGAGCAAATCTGGTGATAATACCTTATGCCTGGTGAAAAATGCGCGCTAGCTTATGTAGCTAGGTCGATTATGAACATCACCGCTTTGGTCCTGGGCCACTCCCGCACCCTGTAAAATGCCCTGAAAAATGTCAAATGTCATGCAGTGTCAAAAGTCATGTAAGATGCCCTGCAAAATGTAAAAAAGTAAAAAATAAAATCAGACATTTCCATCACATTCACGCGACTTTTCGCACTTTGCATGACATCTGACGTTGTACAGGACATTTTACAGGGTCTGGGAGTGGCACCAGGCCAATTGGGACTCGGTTATATACCTATTTTTAGCCATTTTATACCTACTTGTTTGTGTGATGACTGTAATTTTCCAGGATATTTCAGAAGGATTTGAAGAAGCGTTGTAAACAGCGTATAAACAAAAAGTTCCATCGCTAGTTGATGCCACTGTCACTATAAAAAACACACCCCGTTATGTGCACAATGTTCAGAAACAGAGCAATAACTACCGTATTTGCTTGAATAATCCCCCTGGGGGATTATTTTTTCATCAGACATTTTATCAGAAAAAAACAAACAAACAGGGCCTGCACCTTGCCGGAGCCGCGGCACGCCGTGCACAAAGCCATGTTGGTGCGTTCACGTGCGCGCCCAATTTCGAAATCACACTTTTCTTTTTTGTACAAACAGTGATTTGGATACGTGTACGCTGAAACAAACTTTGCTCAGTTTGATCGCCAATATTGCCAATTGACAAAATGTCTAATGCGACCTGAAATGAAATCGTCAGACTATGACGATCATTTTAAGTGTTTGATGGTGAAAATCGGCCCAGAAACGGCCGAGTTGTTGGTTATTTTTGGTTTTCTGGCATTTGCATACGGGCCTGCATATTGGCATATTGGCCACGGGCCTGGAATTGGGTTTGAAACTTTCAATGTGATTTACTCAAAATCACATTTTGTGGACTTGTCGACTTTTAGAATTAGACGCCTCAATTATAAAATACTATGCTCAAATGAAAATGCGTGAAAAAGATTAGGTTGTTGGTTATTTTTAAAAAGGCCGCTTTTGTGCTCAATTGAGAGTTCCTGGTGCGGCTTATGCTCGTTTGGGCACAATATATAGGTTTTTTAAAAACGCAGCTTTTATGCTTTATTTATATTTTTTTATTTATGAATGCAGTGAATGTTTCTCATGTAATATGTTCCCAATGGACATAAATATCACACTTTGAACGATTTAACAGTTTATAAACACTATACCATACTTCCTTGAATAATTCTGTTGGAAATAAATGTTTCATAATACATAAACAAAGTATTCCTTTTTTCATTAAGAAAGATAAAATACTAGTCAAGTATGTTTTCTTGGAAAAATTTACATTTAAAAAAAAAGCAGCGTATATTTATGTCTACATTGAATTTTGAAATATTCACGTTGAATTCTTTCATGTTTTTGTTTACTTTCCCAATAGAATATCACACATTTAAATATTTAACTAAGTAACTAATTTTAGTAATTTTAAGTCCTGCAATTTTAGTAAAAATGGCGTGAAATGTTGGGATCTGAGACTGCACAAAAAGTGAGAATCTGAGACTGCGTGAAATGTTAGGATCTGAGACTGTGTGAAATGTGAGAATCTGTGACTGCGCGAAATGTTAGGATCTGAGACTGTGTGAAATGTGAAAATCTGAGACTGCGCGAAATGTTAGGATCTGAGACTGTGTGAAATGTGAGAATCTGAGACTGCGCGAAATGTTAGGATCTGAGACTGTGTGAAATGTGAGAATCTGAGACTGCGCAAAATGTTAGGATCTGAGACTGTGTGAAATGTGAGAATCTGAGACTGCGCGAAATGTTAGGATCTGAGACTGTGTGAAATGTGAGAATCTGAGACTGCGCGAAATGTTAGGATCTGAGACTGTGTGAAATGTGAGAATCTGAGATAGCGAAATGAGAGAATATGAGACTGCGCAAAATCTGAGAATCTGAGACTGTGTGAAATGTTAGGATCTGAGACTGTGTGCAATGTGAGAATCTGAGACTGCGCGAAATGTTAGGATCTGAGACTGCGCAAAATGTTAGGATCTGAGACTGTGTGAAATGTGAGAATCTGAGACTGCGCAAAATGTTAGGATCTGAGACTGTGTGAAATGTGAGAATCTGAGATAGCGAAATGAGAGAATATGAGACTGCGCAAAATCTGAGAATCTGAGACTGTGTGAAATGTTAGGATCTGAGACTGTGTGCAATGTGAGAATCTGAGACTGCGCGAAATGTTAGGATCTGAGACTGTGCGAAATGAGAGAATCTGAGATAGCGAAATGAGAGAATATGAGACTGCGCAAAATGTTAGGATCTGAGACTGTGTGAAATGTGAGAATCTGAGACTGCGCGAAATGTTAGGATCTGAGACTGTGCGAAATGAGAGAATCTGAGATAGCGAAATGAGAGAATATGAGACTGCGCAAAATGTTAGAATCTGAGACTGCGTGAAATGTGAGGATCTGAGACTGCGCTAAATTCTAGGATCTGAGACTGCGCAAACTGTGAGAATCTGAGACTGCGCGAAATGTCAAAAGTGTGTATGCCTTATGTGCAATTCAGCACAAGCTATTTGAGTTCTGAAAAATTGTGACTATTGCCATGTATGTCTGTAGGTGATGCGGTGGGCGAAATAAACACCTTCCCGATCAAGTCCGGCCCCCAATTTTTTACTTTACTTCTGACGTCCTATCTACAGTTCTAAAACGCACCAGAAGCTGAAACTTGGGGCAGATACTGGTGCAACCCCCCTCTACTTCGCATGAATTGAAGGGGTCGCGGCGACCCCCTACAGGGTGGGTCGCCGAGTGCAAAAAAATTTTGCAGCTTTTTTAGTGTCCCACACAGGTCCAGCCCCCACTGATTTCTTACACTGTGGGTACCGTACCTCCAGCTGTGGGAGGGGTATAAATCTAAAATTTTGGGGATGTGTCGCCAACACCCCTCCCCTGCTATACACTGGCAAGGCGGTTTTTGTAAACTCACCACAGTGTGGGGTGCAACGTTCAAAATTTATTAAAATGTTACTGACCTACACAAGTACAGTATCCAGTTGAATTTCAAAAAATGGACACTTTTGTGTTGTTTAAACACTAATGTGGTTGACAATTTGAAATAAGCATGAAATTTCCTCTAAAAATATCTTATCCAACCTAAAACTGCCCACCACATGAACGCCCCCCCCCCCAAGTGGGTGACAAAAAAATCACTTTTCACAACTTTTTTATTAGACACTTGAACTGCTGGTTTACAATAATAATAGGGGAGGGTTAAAGGTTTCAAATTGTGTAAACAACCTTACCTTCAAAATGCCTTCATAAGAAAATTTGCTGGGGGTAAATTTAAAATCATAAATTTTGCCTATTTTTGTTCCTGCAATGATGTCATTTTTACAATTTGAAATCCACCCCCAGCAAATTTTCTTATGAAGGCATTTTTGAGGTAAGTTTTTTACACAATTTGAGACCTTTAACCCTCCCCTATAAATTATTGTAAACCAGCCGTTGAAGTGTCTTATAAAAAAGTTGTAAAAAGTTATTTTTTGTCAGCCACCCGGGGGGGAGGGGTTCATGTGGTGGGCGGTTTTGGGTGGGATAAGATATTTTAGCAGATATTTCAGGTTTATGTCGCATTATCAAATGTTTAAGTCTTAAAACAACACAAAAGTGTTCATTTTTTTACGCAATTAGGTGCTGGACTTGTGTGGGACCGTAATGTTTAAAAAAATTTTTAGCGCTGCGCCCCACACTGTGGTGAGTTGCCAAAAACCGCCTGGCCAGTGTATAGTAGGGGAGGGGTGTTGGGGACACATCCCCAAAATTTTAGATTTATACCCCTCCCACAGCAGGAGATCCGGCACGGCAGTGTTAGAAATCAAGTGGGGGCCGGACCTGTGCGGGACAGTAAAAACGCCGCAATTTGTTTTCACATATATGGCAACCCCCTCTATAGTGAGTCGCCACTGCCCCATTTTTTCATGAGGGGTAGTGGGGGGTATTTTTGTTGCTTATTTTCAGTTATTCTTGACATTTGCACAAAATGCTAATTTTCACACTTTGATGACCTATGACTCACTTACAGTAGGTATTAAAAGTGAATTTGTGAAGTGATGTGAAGTGAATTAGTGAAGTTGATTAAATGTGAGAGTGCACCAAGCTGCAAATGTGAGAGTGAGCAAAATGGTAAATGTGAGAGTGAGCAACAAGGTAAACATAATGGCAAGTTGTTTGAGGGGGGCAAAATGGTAAATGTGAGAGTGAGCAACATGGTGAATGTGAGAGTGAGCGAAAAAATAAATGTGAAGGTGAGCAACACG
>CAXIWS010000789.1:0-35859 GCA_964036195.1 Sphaerolaimus hirsutus | reverse complement strand
TTGGTAGGCGTTTGCAAAGGACATGTTGCATTCATTTATATGTTTTTCACTGATGAGCAGGGGTGGGAAAGGGGGACGTTACCACCAAATTACCCAGCTTACCGTATTACCTCGAAATACCCCCATGGGGGTTTATTATTTCGCCAGCAAATTTTGAGGGGAGGGGTTAATTCGAGGGGGGTCTATTATTTCGCCAGAAATTTTACAAAATTACCTGTACTCAGACGTAGAAAAATACAACATTGTCAGAGGCGTATGAGTTTTTATAGGCATATACCACTGTATATATACACATAAACCCTTCCCTAACATCACTCAGTCATCGGTTTGAACGTGTGTTCTGCATAATATAGTTCACACACTGTGTTATTTGCGATGTACATACTATTTACACTGTATTTGGGGGGGAATTTGGAGGGGGGGGGGGTTATTATTTCCCCAGCCCATTTTGAGGGGTTATTTTCCCCGTTTTTTTCGAGGGGGGGGGGGGGTTAATTTAAGGGGGGGGGGGTTAATTCAAGGTAATACGGTATATCTATCCTGGAGGCAAATTTTTACGCTGTTGTTCCTTGAACACCCCTCAATTTTTGCTCAAAATCACCAGCCTTATACAACCCTTTTTTTATATTGAACCATCTCAACCCCCCCCCCCCGAAGAATTTTTTTCAGCTATCTATCCAACCTATTTATCAACAGCTATCTATCAGCAATTTGCTATCCATCCAACCCCCAGAGGGTCAAAATCTAGAGTTCCCATGTTGATGAGTACAAAACTGTATTTCCAGCTCTTTCCAGAAAAAAATCCACAAGATGGCAAATGGGATGGATTGAACTTTCAAATGATTGGGCGATGGTTTGCGGGGATTTCAACGCCAGTTTGTGAACGCCAGTTTACCATAGAAAGTAGTCATACTGTTTGGTCATAATTTTGTTTCGTTTTAATTCAGTCATTTTGCCATTGGGAACTCTCCCATATCCTGTAAAAGACCCTGCAAAGTGTCAAAGACCCTGCAAGTGTAATGTGTCATGTAAAAATATAAAAATCACAAAAAATAAAATAATGATACAGGACTTGGCAGCCGGCCAAACTTCACAAATTGAAAAAATAAAAGGATGATATCGGAGAGAAAATGATTCAGTAGGAGTTTGATCGTATTGCATAGATCAAGAACGAACACTTTTACGGGTATGAATTCCATTGGGTTGATGCGGTATTTAGACTTGACCGGTGTCCAATTTTCTAGTTGTGTAAGTAGTCGTTTCAGCTTCATAATTGGTATTTTCATCTTAATAAATGACTATACCCCTATTATTAGTATATTTTGGTTATTTTCAAACGGTTTATATAACGATTTCAAAATTTTGGCTGGCTGCCAAGTCCCGTATCTTTATTTTTTAATGCGATTTTTATCTTTTTGTGTGACACATGACATTTTACATGGTCTGGGAGTGGCACCTGCTTCAAGTTAATTTAATTTAATTTAATTAATAATAGAGCAGATCAACGCATGAGCATTTTTAAAATTTTACTCATACATAAGGGACAGCCAAGATTAGGTCCGGTCCTTCTGCACAGAATAACATATCAATAAATATTTTCCAATGTCAACACAATAATAAAAATTCCAATGTCAACTAGAAACAAGAAAAGTAACGTTTATAAGATGAACATTACTCAACATTCTGTCAATCAGCCTTTGTTATCAAGCATTTTGCCAAAGGCATACCACACAAATCCAAAAGGATTTATCACCGAGTAAATGACACCCATTACCTGATCCAAAAAATTATGGTTTTTTTCTCATGATGTTTAGGGTTTAATTATCACATAAATATGAATATTTTTCTTACAATTTTTTTTCTTCATTCTGAAGATATGTACAACAAAATTATCATAAATAAAGAAACTACCAATTCGCACCATGCATGCAAATGCATATTGCCCATGCAAGTTTACTGCTGTAAATGTCAAATGATGTTGCATGAATATAAATACAATCGCCCTGACTGAGTATTGTTCAGACTTAGGTGATTGTAATATTCAGAACTCATCTACCATTTACAGCAGTTTAGAGTACTAGCACAATCCACGAAAGTATAACCCAGTACAAACTAATTTATCTATCATCTCTCTGTGTCTGCTGCAAATATTTCCATCAAGCAAATTATATTTAGATGCACAGTTGTACACACATTTAAGAGCGGCAATTTCACATCACATTCTGTCCAATTTTGGGCAGGTGTAGAGTATATGTGTCACACTGCTAGGTATTATACAATTTTCAGTGCTGCATGCTAAACATGGTTTTCTACCTGTACTTGTGTGATCACGGAGCCCATTATGACGTGCTGCAAACCAGTTTAATTGAGTGTATTTTAGGCTTTTCAGACTACATTGACTGGTTGTTTCTGTTCGGATATGTGCAATCTTTTGGCTTTGAATTGCATTCAGTGAAGTCTCCTGTCTATTTTTCTCTACCATCCTTTTTAGGTTCACCTTGGTCAAACATAGTGCTGTTTGGCAAGTGATTCGTACATGACTGCATGCCCCCCTGAATTGAGTTTCAGATGTTTTGCATGTTTTCGAGAGGCGGGCATTCCCACATAGTTTTTTGTCTGAACTGAGGGATATTTTGAGTAGTCTGGAGTCATCAAGTAGATGCATATATCTATGATATGTAATGACCATTTGGTGATATTTGTCAGAGGGTAGGTTACCGCCTAGGTCAAGTGTTAAACTCGCTGAGCTGCATGTGTTTGGCAAGCGAACACAGCGCTTCATTGTCTTGATGTAAAGTTTATCCATTTTTGACAGTATTTTTGCATCTGCCCCTGTGACTTCTAGTCCATACATACTTTGAGGCTCAACATAGCCTTTGTAGCATATTTTTGCATAGTGCAAGGGTGTGATTGTCTTTTTTGATGATAGAATGGCTAATGAGCTAAATTTCAACATTTTGGTGTATGAATCTAGTATGTGTCTGCGAAAAGGATTTTCGTCTGATGTGATAGTTATGCCAAGATACCTCGTCACATCACATTCATGTATTTCACCTTTGATTCTTTCAGTTGAGTAGCCAAGGGGCCATTTCATTGGAGTTGAATGTTCACCCCAGCGTAGAACCATCGATTTCGAAGTATTTATGCTTACGTTCCAATTCCAAGCCCAGTCGCTAAAAAGGTCTAGTATTTTCAGTAGTCCGAGTTCAGTGTTAGACGTCAGACAGACGTCATCTGCAAAAAATAGTCCAGGTATTTTACTGGTATTTCTATCCAATTTTGCACCCAGTCCCGAGTCTTGTAGTATGTGTGCCAGGTCATACATATAGATGGCGTATAATGTTGGGCTCAGGGCACAACCTTGTGCAACTCCATATGGGTAATCAAGTTCTTCACTTGTGTAGTCAGCATATGTCATTTTTACTTTAATATTCTTGTATGCATTAGCAATCGCTGTTACTAGTTTGATGGGTATACCCATATCCATCATTTTTTTCCATAACTTTTCCCTAACAACGCGGTCGAATGCCTTTTCCGCATCTACAAAACATGTGTAAAATTTATTACCATTAGCTTTTGCATAATTATTGCATGTTTTTAGAATTTGAATGTTATCACATGTTCTCCTGTTTGGTCGGAAACCACCTTGCAGTTCCGTGAAGACATTGTTTTCCTCACAAATTGTTATTAAGCGCTTATTTAAAAGTATCATGTACAGCTTCTTTATGTTACATGAAATTCCTAGGGTTCTGTAGTTTTTCATATTTGATTTGGGACCCTTCTTATGAAGCAAGACCATTTTGCAGATTTTTGCTTCTTGTGGTATCTCTGTACCGTTAAGCCATGAGTTATACATTAGGCGTAAATTTTCCTTAAATGAGACACTCATGTGCTTAAAGTATTCATGATGAATGTCAGTAGTCCCTGGTGATTTGTTATTTTTTAAATGTCGAATTGCGTTATCCATTTCTGCCAGCGAAAACTCTGAGGTGACACCTGTCTCAACCAGTGCAGTAGTGTCCAGTACTTTATCAACAGTTGGACAATCTGTATTACCTGGGTTCAGTTTCATAACTGTAGCCCAAGCCTTCTTCATTTCTTTGTTCATTTCTGATTGTGACTTTATTGGATCACCATTTTCATTTTCCATTGTGTGAACTATCCCAGAGTTACTATTTTTATTTTTATTCACGTGTTTATAAATGTGATTGATGTTTTTGTGACTTGCCGAAACCAATTTATCCATTATTTTTTCATTCTGTTCCCTTTCTTTCCGTCTTTTTACCCGGCGTAATTCTGCTCTAAGTTTTGTTAGGTTTTGTTTGTGTTGAAGCTCTCCTGATTTTTTGAGTTTACGGCGCTCTTTAGCCAAACGTCGGTGAAGTTTTTGTATTTCTCTGTTTGGCCTATTACTAGGGATTCTAGTTATTTGTTGGCGTCCAGATGTTGACTTAATTGCAGCTTCATGAACACGCCTTATCATTTCTTCATAATTAGTAGCATGTGAATTTTCTGTGCATGTTTGAAAAATCTCCCATTCATCCTGATTTGGTTTTATTGTTCTAGTTTGCGGCTTTATTCTTTCTGGATTCATGTTGATTTTCATGATTATTGCATGATGATCTGATATTAAAGGGCATTGTTCACCACAGTCATCTATGCACCCTGTCATGTCAATGTCTGTGGAGGAGAAGCATAAATCAATTATCAATTCAGCATTTTTCCTTTGAAATGTCCATTGACCTCTTAAGCGTGCATTTAGTAGCATGGGTGTATATTCGCATATCCAATCCCTGATTAATTTCCCATTTTCATTTACATCCTGTTTGTTTCCTGGTAGACCTAATTCATCACACCCAATGTGACCATTGAAGTCCCCCATTATTATTGTTGTATCGTTGTTCTGTCTGGATCGCACAAGAAGGTGTCCCAGAGTGTCGAGTATAGCACTGTTTAAGTTTTGGACTTCCATTGATTTTTTTGCCTTGCTGTTATTTTCTAAATAACAAGCAAAAACGTTATAAGCTTGCCCATTGTTTGTTAATATTTGAACCCCTGAAATATACTCAGAATGCGAAGTAGTGTTCACAGTATAGCGTAATGTATTTTTCAAATACATTGAGATACCACCTGTTTTTTTACCACTCTTAAATGTGTGTACAGCTGTGTATCCATTCAGTGTGCCTGCATCCGTAGCACACATCAAGTTTGTTTCAACAAAGCAGAGCAGATCTGCAGCAGTATTTGAAATAGCAGCCAATACCTCACTCCATTTTCCTTTCAAAGAGCGGGTGTTCTGGTACAGCATGGTAATACCAGCTAGGACATCTAGTGTATCTTTTTCAGTGTTAGTAGAGCCAAGTGTTTCTAAATGTGAACTGTTTACTAAATTGCACATGTGTAAGAGTAAACAAATGTAAAGCAAAAAGGAACCTTGAGAAAGGCTTCCATACCGAGCAGCGCAAGATAATTGTCCACAGTAAGCCACTATTAAAACCACCAAATAGTAAATTGACATAAAATGAGTAAAAATTGTTAACATGTTGTGGAAAAGTTAAAAAAAAAAGTACCAAATATAAATTAAAGAAATTTCAGCATGTACACATGTATAAAAAATGTAATTGGAATGTTGGAAAGTATTTAGAAAAGCTGACAGTATCAATCGCACGTCTTCCTGCGTAAATGCGATGTCAGATAACTCTAAATAAGTTTTGGATACAAGAAGTTTTTCTCTCACTTGGCATCGTGCCAAATTTGACACTGTACAGGGCAGTTTACAGTGTTTGTGAGTGTCCCCAAGTTGCGTTTGCCATTTACCAACACATTTTACATGACTTTTGACATTTTGCCGGACATTTGACACTTTACAGGGCAGCTTACAATGTTTTGCAATGCCCCACATATATTTCTGCCATGTCACGCTGTATTTTACATGACGTTTGACACTTTGCAGGACAATTGACAGTTTGCAGACCACTT
This sequence comes from Sphaerolaimus hirsutus, assembly GCA_964036195.1. Taxonomy (NCBI): domain Eukaryota; kingdom Metazoa; phylum Nematoda; class Chromadorea; order Monhysterida; family Sphaerolaimidae; genus Sphaerolaimus; species Sphaerolaimus hirsutus. Next base: position 29,880 of record CAXIWS010000789.1, on the reverse strand, counting down.
TACAAACTTCAGGAGCGCCTCTTATACAGGCTTCGCACTTTACATAACATTTTACATGACTTTTGACACTTTGCAGGACATTTGACACGTAACAGAACAGTTTAGAAACTTCGGTAGTGCCCCTTGTACACGTTTGTGATTTTACATAGCATTTTACATGACTTTTGACACTTTGCAGGACATTTGAAACTTTACAGGACAGTTTACAATATTTTGCAGTGCTGCATGTATGTGTTTGCCATTTCGCACTGCATTTTACATGACTTTTGACACTTTGCAGGACCTGAGTTTCCATATTGGGATCTGTATCGAGGGACATAAATTGCGTTATAGGTTCAAGCAACAACGTCAAAAAAATAAGTTTCGGAAACTTGTCACTCTTTTCTGCACAGCAGAATAATTGAACTGATATCAAAATGCTAAAATTTCGCTTTAGATTCAGAAAAGTTTGGCCATTTTTGGGTGCATATCTATTTAATATACAATTGTGAAAGAATTGCGTGCTAGGTATGCCTAATGTAAAAGATAGGACGCACAATCACAGGCCTCATTGTGCCCAATTCGTGTGTGTTTTTGCACACAATGCAGTCACTATTTATTAGTACAAATGCCCTTTACAAACACGATCCACAATCTTGACAAACAGGGTTAGTAGATGGCAAAGTTGCTTCCCAAGAATGCAATTGCACATGTATAGGGGGTTGACTTGAGTTTTTAGGGGCTGAGTTTACAATTCAGGGTTGAGTTGATGGGTGTTTATAAATTAGGGTTGAGTTGACAGAAGTTTAAAAATAAGGGGCTGTTGACACAAGTTCACAAATTAGAGGCCGAGTTTATGGGAGTTGAGTTGATGGGTGTTTGCCAAATTAGGGGCTGAGTTTATGGGAGTTAACAATAACATTACCATAATCCTTAAGTGAGGCCCCCGGGGCTAAAAAATATAAATTGTGATATAATGCATTTGTGGGTTACTGATTACAATGATTTGAAATATGCACTCCATTCTGACAGTACATTACAATAACCCTGAAATTGAACCCAAAATGGGGCCAAAACTTTCAAATTGTGAAATGATGCATTGTGGGTTTCTAATTGCACTGATTTGATATATAATGCACTCCATTTTGACACTACATTACCATAACCCTGAAAATGAACCACTGGGGCCAAAAACTTTCAATTTGTGAAATGATGCAATTTTGGGTTTCTGATTGCACTGATTTCAAATTTAGGTTTCTGATTGCACTGATTTGATATATGCACTCCATTGACACTACATTACCATAACCCGTTAATGAACCCATGGGGCCAAATACTTTCAATTTGAGAAATGATGCATTTTTGGGTTTCTGATTGCACTCATTTGAAATATGCACTTCATTTTGACACTACATTACCATAACCCTGAAAATGAACCACTGGGGCCAAAAACTTTCAATTTGTGAAATGATGCATTTTTGGGTTTCTGATTGCACTGATTTCAAATTTGGGTTTCTGATTGCACTGATTTGATACATGCACTCCATTTTGACACTACATTACCATAACCCTCAAAATGGACCCATGGGGTTAAATACTTTCAATTTGAGAAATGATGCATTTTCAGGTTTCTGATTGCACTCATTTGAAATATGCACTTCATTTTGACACTACATAACCATAACCCTAAAATGAACCCCCTGGGCCAAAAACTTTCAAACCATAAAATGATGGATTTGTGGGTTTCTGAGTGTAGCGATTTCAAATATGCCCAGGGCTTAAAAAATTAGAAATTGTGAAATGATTCAATGTGGGTTTCTAATTGCACTGATTTGAAATATGCACTCTGTTTTGACACTACATAACCCTGAAAACTACATAACCATAACCCTGAAAATGAACCTCTGGAGCCAAAAACTTTCAATTTGTGAAATCATTCATTTTTGGGTTTCTGATTGCACTGATTTCAAATTTGGGTCTCTGATTGCACCAATTTGATATATGCACTCCATTTTGACACTACATTACCATAACCCTAAAAATGAACCCATGGGGCCAAATACTTTCAATTTGAGAAATGATGCATTTTTGGGTTTCTGATAGCACTCATTTGAAATATGCACTTCATTTTGACACTACATTACCATAACCCTAAAATGAACCCCCTGGGCCAAAAACTTTCAAACCATAAAATGATGGATTTGTGGGTTTCTGAGTGTAGCGATTTCAAATATACCCAGGGCTTAAAAAATTAGAAATTGTGAAATGATTCAATGTGGGTTTCTAATTGCACTGATTTGAAATATGCACTCTGTTTTGACACTACATAACCCTGAAAACTACATAACCATAACCCTGAAAATGAAGCTCTGGAGCCAAAAACTTTCAATTTGTGAAATCATTCATTTTTGGGTTTCTGATTGCACTGATTTCAAATTTGGGTCTCTGATTGCACCAATTTGATATATGCACTCCATTTTGACACTACATTACCATAACCCTAAAAATGAACCCATGGGGCCAAATACTTTCAATTTGAGAAATGATGCATTTTCGGGTTTCTGAAAGCACTCATTTGAAATATGCACTTCATTTTGACACTACATTACCATAACCCTAAAAATGAACCCCCTGGGCCAAAAACTTTCAAACCATAAAATGATGGATTTGTGGGTTTCTGAGTGTAGCAATTTCAAATATGCCCAGGGCTTAAAAAATTAGAAATTGTGAAATGATTTGATGTGGGTTTCTAATTGCACTGATTTGAAATATGCAATCCATTTTGACACTACAAAACCCTGAAAACTACATAACCATAACCCTGAAAATGAACCTCTGGAGCCAAAAACTTTCAATTTGTGAAATCATAAATTTTCAGGTTTCTGATTTCACTCATTTGAAATATGCACTTCATTTTCACACTACATTACCATAACCATAAAAATGAACCCCCTAAGCCAAAAACTTTCAAATCATAAAATGATGCATTTGTGGGTTTCTGATTGTAGCGATTTCAAATATGCACTCCATTTTGACACTACATTACTAAAACCCTGAAATTGAACCCCTAGACCCAAAAATTTCTTATTGTGAAATGATGCATTTTGCAGGTTTCTAATTGCACTGATTTGAAATGAGTCAATTTCAACTCTACATCACTGTAAGCCTTTAATTGAACCCATGGGGCTAATAAATTAGAAATTGTGAAATGATGCATTTGTGGCTTTTTGATTGCCTTGATTTGAAATATGCACTTCATTTTGACACTACATTACCATAACCCTGAAAATGAACCCCCAGGGCCAAAAATTTTCAAATCATAAAATGATGTGTTTGTGGGTTTCTGATTGTAGCGATTTCATATATGCACTCCATTTTGACACCACATTACTAAAACCCTGATAATGAACCCCTGGGCACAAAAACTTTCAATTTGTGAAATGATGCATTTGTGGGTTTTTTATTGCACTGATTTGAGATGTGCACTCCATTTCTACTCTACATTACCATAACTTTTTAAGTCTAACCCCTGGGGCTAAAAAATTGAAAATTGTGAATTGATGCATTTGTGGATTGATGATAGTGATTTTTTGAAATATTCATACCATTTTCCAAATTAGGGGCTGAGTTTACAGGAGTTTCCAAACTAGGGGCTGTGTTTACAGGATTTAGAGGGGGTCCCCATGGGGTGCCATTTTTGGGGGGTCTCCAGGGGGTGCCATTTTCTGGAGGTACATATGGGGGTGCCATTTCAAGGGGGTCCACATGGGATGCCATTTTTTGGGTGGTCCCCAGGGGTGCCATTTTTTGGTGGTCCTCAGGGGGGTGCTATATTTTTTTTGCGGGGGGGGGGGGTCCATATGGGGTGCCATTTTGAGGGGGGGGGTCCCCAGGGGGGTGCCATTTTTGGAGAGTCCCCAGGGGGAGCCAACTTTGGGTGGGTCCCCAGGGGGTGCCATTTTTGTGGGGGTTCCTAGGGGGTGCCATGTTTGGGGGGTCCCCAGGGGGTGCTATTTTTGGGGGGTCCCAAGGGGGTGCCATTTTTAGGGGGTCCCTAAGGGGTGCCATTTTCTGGTGGTCCTCAGGGGGTGCCATATTTGTGGGGCCCTAGGGGGTCCCATTTTTGGGCGGTTCCCAGGGGGTGCCACTTTTGGGGGGTTCCCCAGGGGGTGCCATTTGGAGGGGGGTCCCCATTGGGGTGTCAGTTTTTGCAAGCCTCTGAGAAGTGGGTACCTAAAGCAGGATTCTCTCCAACCTTCAGTTGGGTTTTGTAGAGTCACCAGGGGGAGCCAACTTTGGGTGGGTCCCCAGGGGGTGCCATTTTTGTGGGGGTTCCTAGGGGGTGCCATGTTTGGGGGGTCCCCAGGGGTGCTATTTTTGGGGGGTCCCTAAGGGGTGCCATTTTTGGGGGGTCCCTAAGGGGTGCCATTTTTTGCTGGTCCTCAGGGGGTGCCATATTTGTGGGGCCCTAGGGGGTCCCATTTTTGGGCGGTTCCCAGGGGGTGCCACTTTTGAGAGGTTCCCCAGGGGGTGCCATTTGGAGGGGGGTCCCCATTGGGGTGTCAGTTTTTGCAAGCCTCTGAGTAGTGGGTACCTATAGCAGGATTCTCTCCAACCTTCAGTTGGGTTTTGTGGTTCTCTACAATTTATACCACAAGGATTTACAAACACAAAAAGAACAGCAAAGCACAAATGTAACCAATTGAAGATTACAACAAAGTTTGACACCTTGCAAAAACCACACTATCATATCACAAAACCTATACCACACAGAATGCACAGGGTCCCCAGGGGGGTGCCATTTTTGGAGAGTCCCCAGGGGGAGCCAACTTTGGGTGGGTCCCCAGGGGGTGCCATTTTTGTGGGGGTTCCTAGGGGGTGCCATGTTTGGGGGGTCCCCAGGGGGTGCTATTTTTATGGGGTCCCAAGGGGGTGCCATTTTTGGGGGGGCCCTAAGGGGTGCCATTTTCTGGTGGTCCTCAGGGGGTGCCATATTTGTGGGGCCCTAGGGGGTCCCATTTTTGGGCAGTTCCCAGGGGGTGCCACTTTTGGGAGGTTCCCCAGGGGGTGCCATTTGGAGGGGGGTCCCCATTGGGGTGTCAGTTTTTGCAAGCCTCTGAGTAGTGGGTACCTATAGCAGGATTCTCTCCAACCTTCAGTTGGGTTTTGTGGTTCTCTACAATTTATACCACAAGGATTTACAAACACAAAAAGAACAGCAAAGCACAAATGTAACCAATTGAAGATTACAACAAAGTTTGACACCTTGCAAAAACCACACTATCATATCACAAAACCTATACCACACAGATTGCACACTGCACACCATCATACCAAATCGCAAACTGTCTACATTTTACTACCGAGTTTCATGCCCAACCATTTTACAGAAGTTTACAAAAATCCATTCCAAAACATTGCATCTTTGGTATTGGTCTTGTTATTGTTGGTAGATTACATACCGCATTTCAAAACACATGCCTAGCATGTGGGCAAACTTAACTAAAGTATCATATTTTCTCCAATGGTATTAATTGTAGAGAACCACAAAACCCGACCGAAGGTCGGAGAGAATCCTGCTAGTCTATTTACAGAAGAGACTCGTGAACACACTGTGTGTCGAACCATATCTTGACTAGAAACAATGTATTTATCATGGCTCAATAAAAACAGAGCAAAAATGTGTAAAATCACCACACCAGCACTTCTGTCCATTTGCGTATTAGTAGATGTCCAAAATATTTGCACGCCAGCGTGACGCCCCCGTACAACACCCAGACACAGCGTCGCTCTGCGTGTCACGTCGCTATTCGCGTTTTTTTGACACTTCAAACAAAAATTGGATACGGAGCAAATTTTGATAAATTCAGGGTAGATTTTGTTGACTTGGCATCGTGCCAAAATTGTACAACTCGATAGTCTCGTTTGACCCAAAGGTGCATTTCCATGAAAGCGTGATACATGTAAGCTTGAGCTCCTTGTGTGAGCGGGGCCACCCATCGGGGGTGTAAAAAGTTGCAGATTTTTCATGTTGATCTGTTCTCGTAACAGTTCAGGACATGATCTGGACAATTTTATGTCGATGACATGTGCCACTCGTTGGCTTGTCGAATCGACTATTCGGCACGATGCCAAGCAAACGAAAAACGCCTCCGGAAGCGCCACGCGGCTTCCTCGGGTCGTAAATCGTTCACCGTTTGACCATTGCTGTCTGAGCAACAACACAAACACCACACAACCCACCAAAAGCCAGTATATCGGTCGCCGCAGTCTGGAAATAGTCGCGATGCAAGAAAAAAAGTTTGGTCGTTTTTTTCTTTTTTTTCATCAAGTTGAGTTCTCTCATCATGCATCAAAATCTGAAGTCTTGTAATTCGCCATTTCAAGCTCCAGCGTATTGGGATTTGTTACGTTCGATCAGGTTAATTTTTTTGGTTTTGTTGGACCTATCGTTTTGAATGATTCAGTTGACATCGTTTGTTTGTGCATCTGTTAGGGTTGGCTGATGTTTTTTGAACGTTTTTTTTTTAAAACGACGTTTTTTTATTTAAAAAACATGACGTCCGATGGCCGAAATTTTTTAGTACTAAGCACTAGGTATTTTGCAAAATGTTTGCGCGCAAGCGCGCAATTTCGCACACAATTAACATTGGTGGTTGTTTTCATTGGTTTTGTGGCATTTTTAGTATCAAAGCATTAATTTCTATGTGCTACCATGGGTAAATAAGCTGTCATATGTTGCTGTAGTATATAATATTGAGGTAATGTGCTTCCATGTACCTCCACAGTGTGTAACATCACTCCCAAAGTAACAACCTCCTTTTATAACCTTGTTTGATCACTATTCTGTGCCCAACTTCACTTCAAAGTCACGAACATTTGACTATAAGCCGATATACAAACATGTCGATAAAAATGGATAGTTTTGACACAAATAACCACTTATAATGCTATCCCATGTATCCACAGCCATTATATGGGCATATACAACATCACAGAGTATTACCACTTGTCTGATATACCTATATATGTTGACACAAATCCATATCTGGGAGCTATTAAAAAAACGTTTTTTATTTAAAAAAACTTTTTTTCCAAAAAACAACAACGTTTAAAAAAACACACATTGAGTTGAAAAAACGTTTTTTTTCCAACCCTAGCAGCCGTGTAGAGTTATGTTTGTTCTGCCCATCGATTGCTCACATCTGCTTTAATTACATACGTAAATATATACACTCCGCGCAGAGTTGTTAAAAGTACCGAACTTTTTCAAAGTATATGTAAACGTAAAGTATTTTTTTACTCATCCCCTGAGTACAGAATACGTAAAGTAAATAGATTTTACTTTTACTCACAAGTAAATGCTTTTGCTCCTAGAAAACGTAAACGTGAGTATTTTTGAGAAATGTTACCCCATGTTTCACTCAAAATCACCAATTTTCATAACTTTTGGACCGTATTAAGAAATTTTCGGATACGTATGTGCGTGTAGACACATTTCCGACTAATTCCCCTATTTTTAGCATATTCTCTCCCCTTTTCCCTTCTATTCCTTCATAAAGTCGATAAAAATACTTACCAGAAATACATTTTCTGTACTCGAATACTTTTAAAAAGTATACGTGAATGCGAGTACAGGAACTATTTTGGAGGAAACGTAAACGTATTTACTCTGTACTTGAGTAAACGTATTTATCGAGTAAAAGTAAATACGTTTTCACAACTATGACTCCGCGGACAGCGCACTTCACATGCCACATAAATATTTACAATATGCATGTTGTCTGAAGCAATAACACGCACGAGTAGCACCAATCAATAAATACCCACTCACACAAAAAAAATATCATTAAATTTATGATAGAAAAACGCATTTTCGCGCATTTAACTTTTTTCAATTGTTTGAACACTATAATTTTATTTTTAAAGATGGCGTCATAATATTTTTTTCTTTAAGAAAATCGCTTAACATGCGCGGTCCGCTGAGTAAATATGCGCTTGATTGAATTTTGTGCCCACATTGTTCGCTGGGGTCAATCTTGTAAAATGTCATGTGAAATGTAACTAGAAATGTGTCAAATGTGTTACTCACTGGAACTGGCCCCAGGAAGCGTATGGCGAGTTGCGCTTGTCAACTCAAAATTGTACCAATAAGAAAATTCTCCAAAGTACGTTCACTTGTTTTGTTTTCGAGCTTGATGTTTCTGCCTTGAATACTATTTACATTTGTTGAACCGATTTTGTAGTTATGAAATAAATACATACGTGCATATGAATTTTCTGCAGGTTGAAGTGTTCGCCTGGTGCTCGGTTGTGGAAAATACAGCTATTCAGCTTATTGTGTCAGTGTATGTTTTGTAAGCATGTGCCCCAACCAGATGTCTGTGCCGGTGCACATGTAAACCCGCTGCGCATGCACAGGGACGTATCCAGGATTTTTGAGAGGGGGGGCTGCTTGTTTATGGAGCCCGGCGAACGGGGGGGGGCCCCCCCCCCTAAAATTTCTCTCTATATAGGAACGGAAAGGCGTTTTGGCGCTAGCGCCATACAATGGCGCCACACCATGGGGTAATTGACGTTGGCACCAGCGCCAGGAACCGCTTTATATGTAAATATGCATACATATACAGCGAAAGTCGCAAAAATATGCTCATTTCCGAGGATCTTTGTTTACAGGGACCGATCCGCTGAAAATACAGTGCATGGGGAAGACATTGCGTGCTTGCGCGCAAAATTTTTGAGAAACAGAAAAATATACATGAAAAGTTGCATTTTACGGGACTTGTTAGGTCTCACCCCGGGAAGGGGGGGGGCTGCAGCCCCCCGCCCCCCCCTGAATACGTCCTTGCGGATGCAGACCGCCACTCACCCAAGCAGCTGCTGCGATGGACCCGGCCGTGCCCGACGCAGGGCAAAGTGCCCGCTGCAGGTGAGTCCCCCTGCAAATGCGTTTGCCCTTCGCGATGCGGTTTTGCGGTCGGGCCGTGCTTATCCGACATCTAAACCCATCCCACATCTTAACTCTCCATAGATGTGGGGCAAATGTGCCTTACCAGTAATATCCAGCCAATGTGCTCCAACATACTTCTACAGTGTGTAAATAACATCGCTGTCAATGTGTATTAGCCTTCTCGTACAACCTAATTTAACCACTATTCCATGCTGAACTTCACTTGAAGTCACAAATATTTGACAAAAGGCGATATACCTCATAAGTCGATGTAAAAATGGATATTTTTGGAAAAAATCACTGTTTATAAGGCCCTGTTTACACGGATTTTTGGTGACGACAAAAATTTTGTGTCGTCACAGACATTTTTTGATAAAAATTGGTAATTTTACATGTGTGACGACCAATCGGCCTCAATAAATTTGGTCGTCACACATGTAAAATCAGCCTCAATAAATTTTGATATACAATAATGCAAATTTTGTAAACATTTTACATGTAAATAGGTGACGTCACTTATAGAATGTCGTCACAAGCATAGCTTGTTCACAGCTTGTGACGACACATTTGGAATGCATCTGTAAAAAAAATGGCAATTTTTAAAAAAGTTGTCGGAACGCCTCGCTACCGAGGCTAATTTGTCGGAACGCTAACACCATGTATTTTATATAAAAAAAACGTTTTTTTTAAATTTTAAACGTTTTTAAACAGTTTTTTTAAAAGCTCCCAGATATGGCCTTGTGTCAACTAGTGATGGAATAGCGCCAGGAAAAATGGTGCCAGGCGCCAATGGCGCGATTTTGGCGCCATTGTTTCTGGCGCCCTTTGGCGCCTGGTGCCATTTTTTTAGATGGCGCCATGGCGCCATTGGTACCCGGCGCCATTTTATCTGGCGCTTTTTGGCGCCTGGCGCCATTTTTTTCAGATGGCACCATGGCACCATTTTTCCTGGCGCTTTTCCATCACTAATCCCATTATAGTCAAATGTTTGTGACTTCAAGTGAAGTTAGGCATGGAATAGTGATCAAACAAGGTTATAAAAGGAGGTTGTTACTTTGGGAGTGATGTTAAAATTTTTAACACTGTGAAGGTAAATGGAAGCACATTACTTGAATGTGGAAGTACATTGCCCATGGTAGCACATAGAAATGTATGATTTGATACAGGGGTTGTGCAGATTTGGACCCCTGCAGGGGTTCATATAGATAGCAAATCGCTCCTACAGAGGGCTAGATAGCTGAAAAAATTTTTCTGGGGGGAGGGAGTTCGCGGGGGTTCAATATAGGTATAGGCTTTTCCAAGGTATAGAAGGAAGAAAAGGGGAAAAAATGCTGAAAGTAGGTGAAAAACAGCTAAAATAGGTATATAAGTACATATAGTACAAAAAATAGCTGAAAATGAGCAATAAGGAACATGAATTAGAATTTTAAAGGTAAAAAACTATAAAATGGTATGAAAATTATTGATTTTGAGCAAAAATTGGGGCAAAATTTTGATGATTTGGGGATAGATAGCTGAAAATTTTCCCTCTGGGATAGATAGGTAGCTGAGCAGGCCTCTGGGAAAGATAGATAGCTGGCGAATTTGGGGGGGGTAACCCCCCCCCAACCCCCCTACTAAACCCCTGCTTTGATACTAAATATGCCACAAAATCAATAAAAACAACCACCAATGTCAATTTGTGTGTGAAATTGCACGCTTGCGCACAAAAAGTTTGCAAAATACCTAGTGCTTATTTTATAATTTAGGATACCTTATGAAATAGTACAATATCATGCTTGAATTGTGTATCATGTTCAAATTGAGTCCCACTGTATGAGCATTGTAACAAAATACAGCCCCGGGTTCAAAACAAGCCAATACAGTACCCATTTTTGACTGTTTTATTTTTTCTAATAGAATGGCACCATTCTACTGGATTTACTTGAGTAGTTCCCCTGGGGAATTTTATTTTTCATCAGACAATTTTGAGGGAGGAATTATTCAAGGGGGGAATTATTATTCCGATAAATTAGCAAACACATTTCTATCATACTGCATACACATGTATGCTCTATTTCCATTGTTATTACACATCCATTGCATCTTCACACAGCAGATTTGCTAAATTTGCACTGAATCAAACCAGGCAGCTGTTTTGTTCAGCCTGACTAGGGTGTCCAAAAAAATTTTTTATGGAAAACGGAAAGGTAAAATTTTTTCACTTTACGGAAAACGGAAAGGTAAAAAATTTTCACTCAGCGGAAAACGGAAAACGGAAAGGTAGAAAAATTTATTGGTCGGAAAATGGAAAACAGATAAATGAAATGCCAGAAAACGGAAAAGGAAAGCGAAATTTTCACGGAAACGGAAAAAATAAAGTGAAATTTGCACAGAAATGGACAAATTTGCATGCAGGTTTGCCTGTTTGGCTTTGATTGTGGTAGCTGTACATTCTGCAACTATGGATCATGCCAGTAACTTCACTTGTAGTTCAAGCTTTACTGAACCAACAAAAAATCATCAAAAGGTAGCAAAAACACACTACAACAACAATAAGAATTTAGCAAAAGTGAACTTTGATGTAACTGAACAGTAAAAAGTATACTCAGCAGACTGCAAAGTATGTGTCCAACATTACTTTGTGTTTTTTTACAGATTTGGATACAGATAAAACTTATGAACGACACAAGAACCTGGTAGAAAAAAACACCATAATGGAAAACGATCAATACAGATTGGAAAAATAATGGAAAAATGCCAGAAAACTGAAAATCGAGCCAGAAAATGGAAAAATGGCCGGGAAAAATGGAAACGGAAAGGTAAAAATTTTTCAACTGGAAAATGGAAAAATGGGCCGAAAAAACGGAAACGGAAAGGTAAAAAATTTTCAGCTGCCGGAAAACGGAAAGGTAAAATTTTTTTGGCTGCCGGAAAATGGAAAGGTAAAAAAATTTCAGCAGCCGGAAAATGGAAAGGTAAAAAATTTTCCTGCGGAAAGGCAGAAATGGAAAACGGAAACGGAAATTTGACACCCTACAACTAGGGTTCAAATGGGACCACGGTCCTGGTAGATGGTTCAGCAAAATTCCGGGACTGAGGTGGTACCGGTCCCAGTTCCAGTCCCAGTCCCGGTCCCGGTCCCCCAGTCCCGGTCCCGAAAAAATAAATGTCAGTCCCGGTCCCGGTCCCCCAGTCCCGGTCCCGAAAAAATAAATGTCAGTCCCGGTCCCAGTCCCGGTACGACCCGCCAGTCCTGTCCTGGTCCCTTGAATTTTGTAGTGGTCCCGATAAGGGATAAAAAAACGTTGTTTTACACTGAATAAACAACGTTTTTTCATAAAATCATCATTTAAGGGGCTCTATTATGATTTTGAAGGCCTATTTTATCACTTCAAGGGCCTATTATTCTGGTCCCGCTACCCCAGTCCCGGTCCCAGTAGATGGTTTGGCAAAATTCTGGGACTGAGGCGGTACCGGTCCCGGTCCCAGCCCGACACCCCAGTCCCGGTCCCGATAAAAAATAAATGCCACTCCCGGTCCCGGTCTTGGTACGATCTGCCAGTCCCGGTCCCGGTCTCGATAAGAAAAATTTCTGGTCCCAGTCGCGGTCCCGGCCCGAAAAACTGGTCCCGTTTGAACCCTAATAACAACTAGATTGACTTCAAAAATTTTTTACCTTTCCGTTTTCCGTAAAGTGAAAAAATTTTACCTTTCCGTTTTCCATTTTCCATAAAAAAATTTTTTTGACACCCTAGTCAGGCTGAACAAAACAGCTGCCTGGTTTGATTCAGTGCAAATTTAGCAAATCTGCTGTGTGAAGATGCAATGGATGTGTAATAACAATGGAAACAGAGCATACATGTGTATGCAGTATGATAGAAATGTGTTTGCAAATTTATCGGAATAATAATTCCCCCCTTGAATAATTCCTCCCTCAAAGTTGTATTTGGGGTGGGGCACTGTGTGCTGAGAATGTGTTGAGATTCGAGGAAAGAGGCCCCAATCCACTGTGGATACATCCTATGTACTATATATATGTGACCACTTTTTCTCAAAAATATGGAACTTTACACTCAACTTATGAAACTTTTTGGAGTGTAATTTTTGTTTTTTTGTCGTCACCCAAAAAAACCGTGTAAACGCTGCCTTATGTTTCCTGGGGGTCACACTATTACAGAGGGTCGCATTAAACTCACACTACATGCACAAAGGGGTCTTACCATTGGTCGGATCGCTTATTGGAGGGGGGTCATAATTAGGGTTGGAAAAAAACGTGTTTTTTAACTCCTTGTTTTTTTAAAAGCTCCCAGATATGGTTATGGGTCCGCATATATAGGTACTTTAGACAACTGGCAGTACTTTGTGATGTTAAATATGACCATATAATGGCTGTGGAGCCATAGGAGAGCGTTATAGTGGTGCTTTGTGTCAAAAATATCCATTTTTGTTGACATGTTCAGATATCGCCTTATAGTCCAATGTTCGTGACTTCAGGTGAAGTTTGGCATGGAATAGTGATCAAACAAGGTTATAAAAGAAAGTTGTTACTTTAGTGATCTTACACACTGTGGAGGTACATGTAAGCACTCTACCTGAATATTATATACTACAGCAACATGACGGCTTATTAACCCATGGTAGCTAGGGTGTTAAATTTCCGTTTTCCGTTTTCCGTTTCCGTTTTCCGCAGGCAAATTTTTTCCGTTTTCCGTTCCGTTTTCCGGCTGCTGAATTTTTTTTCTGTTTTCCGTTCCGTTTTCCGGCAACTTTTTTTTCCATTTTTTCCGGCTAATTTTCTGTTTTCCGGCTAAATTTTCAGTTTTTCCGCCTTTTTTCCGTTTTCCGCCTCAAATTTCAGTTTTTCCGCCTTTTTTCCATTTTCCGCCTCAATTTTCCATTTTTCCGCCTCATTTTACTTTTTTGTGGCTTAACTTTTTTTTTTCTGATCAGCCAAACTGGTAAAAATTCATGCAGATTGTCAATGATGTAAATTTTTGTTCCATTTCCAGCAAAATGACTGCAAATTTTTTCCACTTCCATCAAAATTTCAGCTAATTTGATCCGTTTTCCGGCAAAATTTCAGCAAGTTCTTCCATTTCCGTGCAAATTAGATTTTTCCGTTTCTGTTTTTCCAGCCTCTTTTTCCGTTTTCCGACCGCTGAAATTTTTTTTCCGTTTCCGTTTCCGTTTTCCGCCAAGTACAATTTTTTTTCTGTTTTCCGGCCGCTGAAATTTTTTTTCCGTTTTCCGTAAAAAAATTTTTTTGACACCCTAATGGTAGCATATAGAAATGGATGCTTTGATACAAAAAATGCCACAAAACCAATGAAAACAGCTACCAATGTCAATTTGTGTGTGAAATTGCGTGCTTGCACACAGAAAAATAATGCAAAATACCTAGTGCTTAGTACTAAAAATGTTGGCCAATGTTAAAAACATTTTGGACATCATGTTTTTTTTGAAAACAACGTTTTTTTAAATAAAAAACGTTTTAAAAAAACGTCAGCCAACCCTTGTCATAATAATTGAGTATTTATAATATATTTATATCTATATAAATTAGTGAAAAATTCACATTCCACCTATCACACACTCACAAAATATTTTGCTGTGATGTTTCAGATAAAAGACACATTGTCATCACTGAAAAAACACGTTCACAGCTCGTGACGACTTTTAGCCATTTTTCTGTGTTTCTACGATATGTGCGTGACGATCACAGCGATGAATTTGCTGTTCATCACACTCAAAATCAAATGTTCTCGATTTGTCGGAATTTTGTCGGAATCAAAAACAACTTCTGGCGACAACAAAAAAATGCAGTGGTCTATCACTCTTTAACGACCAAGACAATATGAATGAAATTTCACATGCATATACCCCTCAGTACTACATATACTCAACCACCTTTTCTCGAAAATATGGAACTTAACAAACAACTTATGAAACTTTTTAAAGTGTCATTTTTGTTTTTTGTCGTCACCCAAAAATCAGTGTAAACGCTGCCTTATGCTATACCAGAGTCATTATATGACCACTATAGAAATAACTATACAAAATAACAATACATAGAAATGTATTGTAAGAAATGTATTAGAAGTGGGATGGGTTTAGATGTCGGATGGCACGGGGTCTTTGGGGTCATCTGATGTGCACAGTTAATTGGTCTTCTGCTTGTGTCTGCCATTTTTGAATGTTTTGAATTAATTATGGTAAATAGTTCTTTTTAAGTGAGCGGTTGGTAGACTTTCTTCCATCGAATTGCTCATTGGTTTATATCAGATAGCACCATTGATAGATACCGTATATCCTCGAATTTGTCAGGAGTTTTGAAGGGGGGAGTTATTTTTTCCTTGGAACTTGCGCTTTTTTCCTTGCATGAATGCATTCCATGAATTACATGAATTAACTCATGTAATCCCAGGTATTAAACAGTTCAGATACAACAAAAATGAGGTTTTCATGCTAAAATTAGTTCATCTGAATCATTGAAATTCACCTGGGGCCAGATTTAATTCTCCCTACAGATTTGTAGGGTAGGGCGTATGCCCGATAGATTTTTTGAAGTTCAACCACGTCGACGCACACGCACCGAGAGCAAGACAGTTCATAAAATCAACGAAAGTATCCTCTAATGTCGCCGATATTGCAATATGTCGTATTCTACTTCGATTTTGGCCCGGAAATTACGATTTCGTCATTTCTTGGCTGTCGGCCAACTCTTTTTTCGATTTTGTCAGGCGCATTACTCGCACAACTCGCGATTTTGTTTGCTCGTGTATGCATTTCTTTATTTTCACTGCCCTCATGTTTCGTCTGTAGGGCAGAGAAAACTAGGAAGTGCGCATCTGACTCTACAAAATTACGAGTTATGCGAGTAATGCGCCCGACAAAATCGAAAAAAGAAAGAGTTGGCCGATGGCCAAGAAATGACGAAATCGTAATTTCCGGGCCAAAATCGAAGTAAAATACGACAGATTGCAATATCGGCGACATTAATGGATACTTTCGTTGATTTTATGAACTGTCTTGCTTTCAGTGCGTGTGCGTCGACGTGGTTGAACTTTAAAAAATCTATCGGGCATACGCCCTACCCTACAAACCTGTAGGGAGAATAAAATCTGGCCCCTGGCCAACAGGGGGGAGTTATTCAAGGATATACGGTATTCAAGATAAGCTAGCTAAATATTTATGTCCAAATATAATATGTCACGTGAAAAAACCTCTCAAATGTTTTCATATTTACATTCAATTTTACAGTGCCCATTTTTTGGTTATCTATTCATGCATGTTTCCACGGAATCTACGGAAACAGGTATTTTTAGTTCATCTGTCCCATACAGAGCGTTTGTCGAACTCAAATGTGTTCAGAACGAGACTCATAAGTTTCTGAAGTTTATGTTGTTAAGTATTGTGCGCACCAGAGTTGTGCAAATACTTGTATTTTTGGAAAACGTAAACGTAAATACCTTTTCCAAATCAAAAGTATAAATACTAAAATGTAAGGTATTTTTAAAATACCAAGGAATACGTAAAAAAATCGTAAACGTAAAAATTTTTACACACAGTATTTGCAATTGTGCTTTGGAAAATACCATTATTTTCACCTACCGTATTACCTTGAAATACCCCCATGGGGGTTTATTATTTCGCCAGCAAAATTTGAGGGGGGGTTAATTCGAGGGGGGAGTCTTATTATTTCGTCAGAAATTTTCGTAAGGATCGTAGTAAATAGTAGGCATTTGCATGCCCAAAACAGGTAATAAATGTGTCCAAACAAGATATATTTGGACATAAAAACGTAGATTAGCTACACGAACATGTCCATGTGTAGCTGCAATACAAATAAACGGTAATATACATCATGTACATTGCATACATGACGTATTTATTATGTACATGACGTACATCATTCCGAAGGGGGGGGGTATTTCGAGGGGGGGGGGTATTATTTCCCCAGCCGATTTTGAGGGGGGGTTAATTCGAGGGGGGGGTTAATTCAAGGGGGGGGGGATAATTCGAGGTAATACGGTTAGCATTCAAAAAATAACCCGTGGTTTATATTTTCAAAAATCACAATAAATATAAATAACCTGTGATTTATATATATTTATATTTTTTCCAAATTCTGAGTGATATTGTTGTAGCTACCCTGCATTCTACTTAGATTTACAGTTCTATTTACATTTGTATTCTCCAGTTCAGCAGGTTTGAGTAATTGTGCTGAACCGTTAACTTTTATGTTTCAACCAACATCAAGTATTGCCTACTTGGGTGTTTAGGTCAGTGGATGTTTTTACCTCAATTCATTTGCCCTACAGGGTGGCCCATTAATGAATCTGAGATGTTAACACTTTGAGATCCGTGTCGCAGGGCGACGGTGGTCACATAAAAGCGAAACACATCCAACTCAAACGTTCACTTGTTCTTCTCGGTTGCCCAGCACCTTGTGGACTTGACATTTGCTCGTTAAGGTCCACGGGCTGGTTCACAAATTGACATTTGCACGCCAGTGGCACGACTGCCTATTTGCTCTACTACTGTGCGTGCAACATGGTGACCGTACAGTTGAACTAAACGGACCCAAAAAAGTCAACCCGGGCATCAAGCAGCGATTCCCGCACGCGCAATAAAACCAGCCGACTGCGCACCGGCAAACACTCTCACCACACCGTTAACACGATTAGTGTGGCGTGCCGCATGAGCACAGGGCAAACTTAACATGCCCAATGCAGACGAATTGCCCCCTGCGGGCTCAAAAACAGCAGACCCTTCAACGGCCAAACAGATAACGTACACAGAGCGCGAGCTCACAGAAAAAATTAATGAATGGTGTGCAACCGAAAACAGGTGGGCACTACTGAACACGGGAAACATCGTCAACCAATTTCGGGATGACACGATCACTGAGGCCAAGAAAAAGTGGCCAAAATTCAACACACCCTGGAAAGACGGGACAGAAACGATGGCGAAAAAAGTGCTGAAGATGGCGGAAAGGTACTTCGGGGCGACCAAAGACAGCCATATCACAATGGAGGACCCCGAAGATGAACCAGACGACGCAAGTATCAGCACTACGCCACTAATTCGCCCGAGCAAAATACCACACACACAGTATGTACCGACCCCGAGGCGGGAAGTCAAAATGCAAAAACAAACGCCCGATTTCGCAGCAATGATGGACATGCTGCAGCAACAGATGCAACAACAATTCATGCATCTTGAGCAACAAATGGACCATTTGGCCAACCAAAGGCAGCAACAGAGTGCAGACCCGCCGACAAGCAGCGCAGCCACCAAGTCAAACCACCAGACCGACCCATGGTCGTGGGAAGCAGACGAGCGTTTGGAAACATTACCACCGGGCTCCATCTTGAAACAAATGATTGCATACATGGAGCTATATGCACTATCGCCAGGTGACGGACTGACACGGCTTAGCTCACTCAAAATCCCACAAGACAAAATGAGTGTAGGACATGTCGCGTCAGCCGCAAAGAAACAAATTGAATTCGATGGCGACCAAAAGGGCAGCACTGGCCCATTCAAGTTCTGGTTACACATGGTAATGCAGCAATCGATGGGCGTCCCAGAGGGCATGCAACAACTGTTCTGGAACAACGTGTTCATACAATGCCTAACCGGAAAGGCCAGAGAGAAATACTTGGCAATCCGCATTTCCAGGCGCCACGACATCCTGTACGTGGTTGATAAACTAACCGAAGCCTACAGACAGGAGCACCAGGTCTACTCAGTGGCGGACTGGTACAATTTGAAAGCCACACCCGGGGAATCAGTATTGTCCCTGCACACCCGGCTGAGCGCGGAGTTTTACCACATCAGTGAGACTATGTCTGACAAAGACCGTGAACAAATGATCGGGGACAAACTATTTTCAGAAGTCCCAAAACTAGTGCCCTCCTCATGTTGGTACATGTGGCGCACCCGCTGGATGGACAAAGCGTGCACACTGAACAGGGCCATAACACAAATGGACGCAGCGCGCGTCGAGGTGGAAAGAATGTGCACGCAACGCAAAGAGGAGCAAGACCAGAAAGGCCGACAAAGATTTGGCTGGAACAGAAACTGGCAAGGAGAGCAGCGCAACACAGACCAGAAGTGGCAACAAGAGCAAAAAGTCTACAAATCCACAGAAAAGGAAATCCAAGACACAGCGCGCGCTACGATGGATCCAAAAGATTACAAGGGCGCATGGTGCACATACTACCTGCACAGGAACCCAATGATGCACCACCCCAGTAAATGCTTTATCAACCCAGCGTCGCCAGAATTCAAACCAGATCACGCACGAACCATCAGGCAAAACAACGAGAGACAAGGGAAAACCGACGAAAAAGCCAAACAGATTATGGCTCGCAAATGCGCAGAACTTGGAATTTCCATGAACAAAGAACCTGAGGTAGTGAGTTGATACACGACGGAAACGGGAGATGAGAAACTGTCCGACATCGAGAGCAATGAAGACTGGGGGGACATAGAGGATTGGGTACCCGGAATTGCAAGCACAAAAGTGGAAGAGGCGGAATACAGCAAATTGACAACCAACCTGGACCCGATGGCTACCATCACTATACATGGAATCCCAATGACAGGGCACATTGACACAGGATGCAACATTGGTCTGTTCATCGAGGACACCACATTGGAAGCAATATGGGCAAAAGCGGGCATAAACCCAAGCAGCGAGCGAAGGAAATTCCGCCCATACACGGGTAGTCACATCCGCACAGCAGGGAACATTATAAAAGGCGAATGGTTGCGAATTTATGACATCACAGCAACACACATAACACCCGATGGAGTCACACAAGAAGACACATTGTCAGCAATAATAAAACTCTGCAAATTCTTGCCGCCAGCTGACCCACTCCTTATTGGCAGAGCTGCGATTTGGGGCAAGCTGCATATTGTGCAAACAATGCACAGTGAGCTAGAGCGACTGTCCCAAAAATTTGGCAAATGCATGTCGACAAGTGGAAATAAGCAGAGGACTGGCAGCACTGGGGCAGAAGTCAGGCCCAAAAGGAGCACACATGGAACAGGTGCATTCCATATGGCACACACAAGCAATCATGCACCCAGATCCAGTGATAAAAGTAAGCCCAACAGTGCCAGACACACCCATGCCAGCTGTGCAGACAAAAATGGTGCAACCAATCACCCACACAAATGTGCACACACAAACTGTGGACAGGCTGGCCCCCAACCCACTACATTATGTCCATGCCGCAAAGCCAAAAGATAACAACGATGTGCATCAGTCCAATGGTATGCACACATCCTGGCAGCAAATGAACCAAATCAACATCGACTATGGGGCCATCACCGGACACACCCATCCACAGCCCAGAAATTACTCCTCCCACATTTTCTGGAACCAGACAGTACAGAATGGCACCAGCCAATTTCACCAGCCTGGGCACCAAACTTTCCCATCAAAGGACAGAAAGTGATTGGTGGCGCATGATGATTTGTGAACTTTGAATATTTGGTGAAAAATTGTCTTGGTTACAATACATTTGGTTTTTCAGGCATTTTGATTTTTACCAGTTTGTCATATTTTTTCAGTTCCCCCATAGGGTGAACTTGGGGGGGACTGTTGTAGCTACCCTGCATTCTACTTAGATTTACAGTTCTATTTACATTTGTATTCTCCAGTTCAGCAGGTTTGAGTAATTGTGCTGAACCGTTAACTTTTATGTTTCAACCAACATCAAGTATTGCCTACTTGGGTGTTTAGGTCAGTGGATGTTTTTACCTCAATTCATTTGCCCTACAGGGTGGCCCATTAATGAATCTGAGATGTTAACACTTTGAGATCCGTGTCGCAGGGCAACGGTGGTCACATAAAAGCGAAACACATCCAACTCAAACGTTCACTTGTTCTTCTCGGTTGCCCAGCACCTTGTGGACTTGACATTTGCTCATTAAGGTCCACAGGCTGGTTCACAAATTGACATTTGCACGCCAGTGGCACGACTGCCTATTTGCTCTACTACTGTGCGTGCAACAATATATTTATATATATTTTTTAAATTTGAAAAAAAAATCACTGAGAAAATCACTCATACTTGATACATTGTGGTGCAATTATTGCGCTTTATACTAAAACATGTAATCTGTGCAAGAGAAATTTGCAAGTGATTTTCTCCAGAAAATCTCTCTGTTCATGTAGAGCATTATTGGGTTAAAATTGTATTTGAAGCAGATAAATATTGTGCCTACACACACTAGTTTTCACCCTGACTTTTTTGAAAACTGAAATAACCAAAAATGGTGACATGTTTCCATCAAGTTTTCCACTACTGAAAGCTAAACACCTTCCTGGTCACGTCCGGCACCCATTTTTTGGTTTTACTTCTTACATCCTATCCCCAGTTCTAGAGTGCCCCAGAGACTGAAACTTGGGGGAGATATTGGTGCAACCCCCCTCTACTTCAGAAGAATTTGGGGGGTCGCGACGACCCCTCTCAGGGTGGGTCTCCCTTAATGCGATTTTTTTTGGCTGTTTTGGTGTCCCACAACAGGTCCAGCACCTGCTGATTTCTGAGCTGTGGGAGGGGTATAAATCTCAAATTTTGGGGTTCTGTTACCAACACCACTCCCCTGCTATACACCATTCAATAATGCGAAATTAATGTGAACTCTTTCTCATTTGGGGTACATTTATCTACTGATATACCAAATTTCAGCACTTTTCATTAAAAATTGACATGTTGGGAGCAGATTGAAACTGTGCGCCTGACCTGCGCCACCCGGTATGTTCAGTTTTCACAAATGGCATGAATTTTGGTGGGTGGTGTTGGCAAATCTCTAGTTTGATCACAACTAAAACTCAAATGATGACAAATGGTGACATCATTATCAATTAGTTTTCATTTTGTATGTGACAAAAATGTAAACTGTTTTAGTAACTTTTTATTTATGTCATCCTGCCATGGTGAATTCTATGGTTATCTTTTAGGTATAAAGCATCTCTCTATCTTATGACATACTTTTCTGAGATAAAACATGACTTTGAATAAAAAAATACCAATTTAATGTGATCAAAATTTATCTACAGTATTTGAAAGCTCAGTTTACCATTTTTGAAAACTGACGATGCTTGGTGACATGCACCAATGTCAGCTGTTTTCAAATATGGGGAACAATTGTGGAAAACTGTCACCATGGTGTCACCAGTGCCACTAGTGTCATCACAATGTTGCCAAAATGTAGCCATGTGTTCAAAAATGAGTTTTCACAGCACATCACCATTGAAAACGTGCTGAGCATGATCACCTATTTAGTCAAACATCCATTGCCACAACCAGGTGCTATAGGTTGAGTGCTAAATATTTGTGGTGCAAAATATTTTTGAAGGTTTCATTGAGGTTGAACTGAAGGTTGAATTTTTCTGTGATATTTGCTTGATGTTTTCACTTGTAAAATATTGTATAACTGAATACTGCTTGCGGAATGATAATAAATGGACTGTGGTATATTAGAGTACATTTTTTGTGCTTGCAAATGGTAAATAAAGCCAGAATATTGCTTGAAATTGAAATAAAGTGCAAGTGATTTTTTGAGATTTTTTTCAAGCATAGAGTTATTTTTTCAGTAATTTAATTATATTTTCTGGAGACCTAGAGTGATTTATATATATTTATATTTTTTCCAATATTGGAGTGATATATTTATATATATTTTCCAAAAAATCGGTGATTTTTTCGAATGCTAAATACGGTATATATTTATGGGTCAATTGCTCAATCTGCACCACTTTCTGTTATAAGTGTGGCCAAATACATCTATGCTGGTGATTCTGGGGGACTCCCAGACATTGTAAAATGCTTTGTAAAATGTCAAATGGCATGCAAAGTGTCTAAAGTCATGCAAAATACCATGGAAATAGCAAATTTTAGCTATTTTGCTGGTCATTTTACATGAGTTTTGACATTTGCATGAAATTTACATTTTACAGGGCATCGTACTGAATCTAGGATTGGCACTAGAGCTTGCACTCGTCCTGCCAGTTTCAAAACGTGTGCTACTCACAGTTATTGCAAGTGCGTCGTCAGAATTCATCACAAAAATTTTTATAAACGCAAGGCTCCACAAACAGACAAAAAGGTTTCTGTGTTCAGCATTTGAACACATTTATGAATACTTATGTACCCAGTATTCCATGTGTAAGTGCAAACGTGCAGTCACTTTTTTCATACACCGCTTTTCTACCATATACACCGTATACATGTTACGTTTATGCAAAAACGTAAGTATATTGTTGGCTGCAGGTGGTGCGGCCCATTTGAACATATGCACGTGTGAACGATCACAAGTTTTTGTTACGTTTTCCCTAGTACCCGGGTATTTTGGTCAGGAAAACGTAACAAAACGTAATGGTATTTTCGGAAAACGTAAACGTAAACGTAAGTATAAATACCCAAATAACCGGGTATTTTGGGTAAACGTAAATACGTTTTTCCAACTCTGGTGCGCACTGACGTTGTCTTGTTCTAACTCCGAGCTTGAATTTTCTGCTTTGATCACTGCTATCGTTGAACCGGTTTTTAGTTGTATACACATATAAACACATGGCACGTGAACTCTGTGCAGATTGGGGCATTCGCTTGTTCATCAGCAACGCAAAGTACAGCCAGTGGTGCCACATTGTAAAATATCCACTTTGTATTGTGCCCCCCCCCAGCAAAGTGCAGCGTCGCAGGCGCAGCAGTGTGCCAGTGTGCAGCCATGGACCCGGCCGCGCCCCCTCGCAACCGAGCCCCCTGCTGGCAGTCCCAAGCCCTGTAAAGTGTAAAGTAAAGTGTCAAATGTAAAGTCAAATGCAAAGTAAACTGTCAATTGTCATGCAAAGTTCAGTTATAGTTTTTTCTTTTTTGTTTGGTGGGTGGGTTGCCAGTTGTCACTGTCCCTGCATTGGGGCCGTGTCTGTAGTCGATAGTTTCAAATAAGTTCATTTTCCATTGCGGATGGTCACCTTGATGGTTTTACTGACCAAATCACATTTCGGTGCCACTGCCATCTGTGTATGTTTCAGTGAGTAACTTGAGGGTGATAAAAATGATATTTTACAAGTTTTTTTGAAGTGTGCAGTCGTTGACGAATATATATTTTATTGGAGGATTTTACACAGTACAGTATTGGCACGAAAAACAAGCCATGGGTCCCGATTAGTGATGGAAAGGGCCAGAAAAAATGGCGCCAGGCGAATGGCATCATTCGGAAAGTGGGCGCCAAGGGCGCAACAGAAAAAGGGCGCCATTCAGAAAGTGGGCGCCAGGCGCCAAAGGAGCCACGGAATGAGGGCGCCAAGCGCCAAGGTCGCCATTGAATTTGAAAAATAGAGAGTATAGCGTTATTTAACCTACCCGATATTTAACCCATCGGTTGTAAAGCCAAAGTACCTCGGTTGGTAAGAAAAAGTATGTCGTTAAAAAAGCCTCATTCAACTTTTAAAAGTGCATCGATATTTAACCCAAAGTGTGTCGTTAAAAAAGCCATTGTGTCGTTTCGTAAGCCGCAATACAATAACACAAATATACGTACAACACATGCACACATAAATATGAAGAAAGAGGGAAATATAAGTGGCGGTGAGATGACAGGCATTTTTTGCATCATATGTGCGTCTGGTATGGACACGTGTGGCCAATTTCTTGATGTGCTGATGAAGTGGATTATGGATATCTGCGGCGATAACAAAGGGGCATGGAAAACAGGCGTTAATAATGTTCACAAATCACATGGAAGAAACAAAGCGGTTCGTTTGGTTCACGTTCATAGTCACATCACTGTTTTTTGTCTTTTTATGTTGTATAATTGAACGATTAATTATAATTTTGATTCACCCACCAAATTTCTTCAGAAATGGCTGGTGCCTGCTTTGGGAAAATTACGGATGACAATGTAATTCATGGCTTGTCAAAAAGGAACAAGCCAATTATTTTTATCAGAAGTCAAAAGTTCCCAGAGCACTACTACAAATTCCACCTGCAAAATTCAAAAGCGGGAAGTAAATATTATACCTGTGCATTGTGCAAACATGTCCGTACATTAACGCAGTGACATTTGACCCTGTGACCTGAGATTTGGTCACCGTGTGAACACATCTTACACTTTTTATGTATTACTATGCAATACAGTATTGGCTGGCGTGTATTGAAGTATTTGAGTATGAACTGAATACAAGTATGAATAAATAGGATTGCGGTGTAAATATGGCTTATATATCGACACAGTAGGGTTAAATAACGACCCACTATGGGTGACGAAACGAATGAAAAATATCAACACTTTGAGGCTTTACAAACGAGGTACTTTGGCTTTACAACCGACATAGTTTGGCTTACGAATGGATGGGTTACAAACCGCTGTGGTTAAATATCGGGTTTCTTTGGAAAAATAGGGTGCCAAAATAAATAAGCGGGCACAATAAGTGGGCCCTGCAGTCTGCACATGCTAAAAAAACTTCTCCAGAACTGCAGTGCAGTGTTGCAAAAACGTATTTACGTTTACCCGAAATACCCGGGTATTTCAGTATTTTTATTTACGTTTATGTTTTTAAAAAATACCCTTGTTTTGTTACGTATTCCTACTGAAAATATCTGGGTACCAGAAAATGTAAAACTTTAATCAATTTCCCACAAATATTTGACAATTAGAGAAAGCGCTCAACACAACACATAAATGCATGGGAGAGGGGGAGTTATTCAAGGGGGAGGAGTTATTCTAGGGGGGGAGTCTTATTCGAGGATATATGCTATGTACATGGTCGGGCTGAAAAGTCCCCGGGCAGTGCTCGCAATTCACGATAGGGGTAAGCTATGGTTATAAAATTTTAACACGTTAATATATCAGGTGTTTTGAGTTTTCACCCCAAAATATCACCCCTCTAGCTCCACCCACTGCGGAACTGTGGGGGTTACAATTTCGGTCATTTGTACATCAGTACAAAATGACCGAAATTGTAACCCCCACAGTTCCGCAGTGGGTGGAGCTAGAGGGGTGATATTTTGGGTGAAAACTCAAAACACCTGATATATTAACGTGTTAAAATTTTATAACCATAGCTTACCCCTAGCGCGAATGGCGAGCACTGCCCGGGGACTTTTCAGCCCGACCATGTATTTGCACATTATACCTAGTCATGCTATTTACGCAAATATATGTACCGTAAATTCTCTAATTGGGCGCCAGGTCTCCAATAATGCTAACGCCCTCTGTGTTATTGTTCATGCTGTGCGTTTGTGGCTCTGATTGCCAGCTTGTGTTATACTGTGGTCAGGTCCGTTGGTTTTGTTGTTCTTCTCGGCGCTGTGTTCGGGATCTGTCAGCCTCTTTGCGGGCAGCATCGATTTTGGTAATTGCTCTGTTCAGCGTGCAGCTGCCGTCTTGCCAGCGCTACCGCCACAAGTACCAGCAGCTGACTGGGGCTAGTTTGGGTGCTTCGGTAAAAAATTTGTCGCCAATCATGCGCTGTCGATCATGATCCGACATTGTTTCACTGATGTGGTGGAAATTGGCGCACAATCGCGTGTGGAATGAGGATGCTGTTTCACCAGTTTCGGGCTTCAAATTGTACCAGTCTGCTACTGAATGGACTGTATGGTCAGCCCGGTATGCTTCGACTAGACTATCCATTACATACAGGATGTCATTGCGCTTATTCACGCGTATTGCGCGGTACTTGTTTTGCGCGTCACCTGTCAGGCACTGGATGAACACTGTGTTCCAGAAAAACTGCTGTTGGCACTCTGGGACACCCATGGCCTGCTGCATAATCATGTGCAGCCAGAACTTGAATGGGCCCGTTTGACTGTTTTCATCTCCGTCAAATTTTATTTGTTTGCTTGCGGTGGATGCCACGTGGCCTACTCCGATTTTGTCTCTGGGCACTCGGATTGTGCTCAACAACTGCAGTCCATCTTCTGGGACTATCACGAAACGCTCCATGTATTAGACCATTTGCAGGAGTAGGGGGTTCTGGGCAAGCATTGCCAATCGTTCTTCTGTGGACCAGGGATCGCTTTGTTGCTGCATTGAGCTTTGGGATACGCTGGCCAGTGTGTTATTGGCGATTATTCGTGTCAATTGCTCAATTCGTTTGTTTTGATCTATGATTAGCTGATGTTGCTGGTCAAATTGTTGGTTGAAATGTGACGCCATTGCTGCCAAGTCTGACGTTTGGACTTTTTGTTTTGCAAATGGCGTGGGGGACAGGGATTCTTGCGATTGTTTGGAGGGCTGGAGTAGGGGAGCATTCGTTGCGGTGATGTTACCACTATCACTCTCATCCCCACTGCTATCCTCATCCATCTCTTCTGGGTTTTCTATGGTTATTGTTGACAGCTGCGATGACTCAAAGAATTTTTCCGCTAAGCGCAATAGCCGGCGGCTGAGGGTTGTGTTACTGTCCTTGCTGGCTACAGTACCCTTGGGCCAGTCTGATTTTCGCAGTTTGTTTACTGACTCAATTGCATTTATGAGTGCCCTTCTGTTTCGGGAATCTGTCCAATCGGAAATTTTTTTGCTGAATTCATGCTCCTGATATGTTATTTGTGGGCGCAGTTTTGGGTTGGTGTGGTCGGCTGCTGACGGGCCATTGGGATCATTTTCAGACATTTTTGCTGTCTTTGGGTGCGTTTCGTGTAACGCGTCCCACTTGCCGCTTATGTGTGGGCGGGGAAAAGATGTGGGGCCGCCGATATTTGACTGATTGCTGGCGCTACCACTTGAATTGATGTGGGAATGTTCACTGGGATTTATGCAGTGTGGTCACCATGTTGTGGGCACAGGCGCCTGAGCATTGGCAAACTTACGCCCGTCCCACAGGGAATTTACAAAGGGCTGATTTCACAGAAAAAACAGCAGTGGGTCTGTTGACAGAGGCGATGTCAACCCCGGTGCTGTCAGCCAACCAAGTGTGAAAATCGTTTGTGTTGCAATGGTGCTATTGGTAGGCAAAACGTCGCCTCGCGACAATGGCTTCACGAATAAATTTGCATGTTCATTTCATGAGCTGATAGGGGGCGAGGGAAATGAGTTATGCGGGAAAACACAACTGAACTGAACTGAAATTGCGCACCTTATATATGTCGGCCGGCACGTGCGCGTTGCGGGTGTCACCGCGGAGACCCGCCTCACTGCGCACCAGTGGCGCGCAGTGCCGCGGGCGACCGGGGGACACTCGCGTGCAGACGCGCCTGCCGGGGGCGCAACACCAGTTTCAACGAGTGCCTTTTTAGAGGACCAATCACAACACCATTGGCACTGGGCCTACTCCTGAGGTTCAGGGCAGGCAATCAAGCATTAATTGCTGATATTGAAAAGGCATTTCTGCAAATAGGATTGCATGACCAAGCTAGAGACTACACACAATTTTTCTGGCTGAAAGATGCCTCAAAACCAGTAACTGAAAATAACTTAATAGTACTTCGTTTTAAACGCGTACTGTTTGGACTTGTCTGCAGCCCAGCAATTTTGGGAGCAGTCATAAAATACCATTTAAATGTGACAATAAACAACATGAATGAATATGAAGAAAATGAAGGGGAACAAAACCAGTTGGCGATGATAATAAACAACATTTATGTCGATAACTTCATCATGAGTGTCACGAATGATGTTGAAGCTTTAGAACTATATTACAATATCAAAGCTTTATTTAACCAATGTTCTATGAACATGAGGGAATGGCTGTCAAACTCCAGATCAGTCATGAATGAAATAGCAGAAAACGACAGGAGTCCAAAGGTGAATAAAATTGTCGCAGTAATGGGCATGAAATAAAATCACCGAATGGACATGCTGGCAATATCAACACCAAAATTGACAGCATCACAACACCAACCAGACAAAACTTGAATAAATTATTGGTGTCACCATATGACCCAATTGGGTTCACAGCACCTGTTTCACTGACCCTGAAATCCCAGTTGTCAATGCTGCTCCAAGAGACAAAAACAACACAATGGGATGAGCCAATTGAAGATAAATACAGATTGGAAAAACGATGGAAAAATGCCAGAAAACTGAAAATCGAGCCAGAAAATGGAAAAATGGCCTGGTAAAACGGAAACGGAAAGGTAAAAATTTTTCAGCCGGAAAACGGAAAAATGGGCCAGAAAAACAGAAACGGAAAGGTAAAAAATTTTCAGCTGCCAGAAAACGGAAAACGGAAAGGTAAAAAATTTTCGGCTGCCGGAAAACGGAAAACGGAAAGGTAAAATTTTTTTGGCTGCCGGAAAACGGAAAACGGAAAGGTAAAAAATTTTCCTGCGGAATCGCGGAAACGGAAAACGGAAACGGAAATTTGACACCCTAGCTGGTGCCCCTGTGGCTACATTCTGTAAATACCCCTGTGGCTACATCAGAGCAGTCAAAGGGGTCCCGCCAGGGGTGCATGTAGAAAACACCTTGGGGCAATTCCACACCAGACCACTTGAACCAAGAATGCTTGGGGAGTGAGAAAAAATCGATGGAATCCAGATGTCAAAAAAAGCTCAATTATATTAGCCGGCCCTTTTATTTCACATTAGAATACAGCCAATATTCATTACAATATCATATCATATGTGCCATACCCTAATTTACTGGATTAGAAAATTCCACAGGAAAAAAAATGTATAGTGTAAACTCTAAAGTCTACGGCATAGTTGTAAAAACATTTTTAATTTACTCAATAAATACATATACTCGAGTACTGCATAAATACTTTTATGTTTCCTCCCAATAAAAATACCAGTACTCAGTTACTCGTGTACTTTTTGAAAGTACGCGAGCACAGAAAACATGATTGAGAAACCTTTGGGGGTGCATAAAAAGCAAAAACCATCCCAACAAATTGAAATGGTTGCAAAAGTGACAGCGGAAATGATATAAGTTGCGATGGGTAGG
This sequence comes from Sphaerolaimus hirsutus, assembly GCA_964036195.1. Taxonomy (NCBI): domain Eukaryota; kingdom Metazoa; phylum Nematoda; class Chromadorea; order Monhysterida; family Sphaerolaimidae; genus Sphaerolaimus; species Sphaerolaimus hirsutus. Next base: position 50 of record CAXIWS010000789.1, on the reverse strand, counting down.
GAAAGTGAAGTGATGACTCACACCTTTACTTTTACGCATTTTAATGTCTT
>CAXIWS010000788.1:0-89411 GCA_964036195.1 Sphaerolaimus hirsutus | reverse complement strand
AGTGGACAAAATCTCACTGGGGACCTTTCTCTTCTCACCAGGGACCAGTCCCATGTGGGATTTCATACACTATACAAAAATACAGTGATTGATGAAAATAAAAGCATTAAAAAAATAAGAACCACTAACAGCTCTGAGCTGAAATTTGCAGCGTACTAACTAAACAAAGAAGTAAACACATTGAGACAAATTGAAATAAACACACAAAAATTGAGACAAATCAAGAAAAAAATTTATACACCCTCCCAAAGAATATGCTAAGTTACTCCATTTTATCCCTCTCGAACTCCCCCCTGTTAGTTGAGTGTAGAAAAAAGAAAAAAACCTGTTCCCTCTAAAAAAACCATTCCCTCATAAAACTCCCCTCCAATTGATGTCTGTGAGAACATTCATGGAAAAAAATATGTTATGTTTGTTTTCTTTTTAGTCATATGGTGTGTATGGGCAATTTTTTTTCCATTTTCCAGTCTATTTTCCAACTGCTGAAATTTTTTTTCCATTTTCCATTCTGTTTTCCAGCCACTAAATTTTCCATTTCTGTGTTTCTGGCTCATTTTCCATTTCCCAGCCGAATTTTTAGTTTTTCCGCCTCATTTTACCTTTTTTGACCCAACTTTCTGTTTTCTGTTACAGCGAAACTGGTAAACATTCATGCAGATTGTCAATTATGTGAATTTTTTTCTGTTTCCAGCAAAATTTCAGCAAATTTTTTTTTGTTTTCATGCAAATTTCATTTGTCTGTTTCCATTTTTCTGGCCCCTTTTTCCATTTTCAGGCTGCTGAAATTTTTTTTCCATTTCTGTTTTCCGCCAAGTGCAAATTTTTTCTGTTTTCCGTTCCGTTTTCGAACTGCTGAAATTTTTCCATTTCCATTTTCCATAAAAAAACTTTTTTACGCCCTTGTATGGGTTGTTTGCATATTAATTATGTTAATTATCACAAGATTTACAATGTGCAAAATTGCTGCAAGATGGTTACACACACTGATGCATATTCTTTGCTAGGGTGTATAGAATTTTTTTTCGATATGTCTCAATTTTTGTGTGTTTAGTTTGATTTGTCTCAATGTGTTTACTTCTTCATTTAGTGAGTATGCATGCCAAATTTCAGCTCAGAGCAGTTAGCGGTTCTTATTTTTTAATGCTTTTATTTTAGTCAATCACTGTATTTTTGTATAGTGAATGAAATCCCACATGGGACCGCTCCCTGGTGAGAACAAAAAAGTCCCCGACACCGTCCAAACATCCCTGGTGACAAATTTTTTTGAAATGCCACAAATTTTTGTGTGGCACCTTGTCTGAACGAACCGTGTAAGGGACCAAAATTCTTTGTTTACTGAGAAAAAAAAATTCTCACCAGGGATATTTAGACTGTGTCAGGGAGTTTTCTGTACTCACCAGGGACCAGTCGCCAGTGGGATTTTGTTCACTATATAAAAATAAAGTGATTGACAAAAATAAAAGCATAAAAGATAAGAACCGCTAACTGCTCTGAGCTGAAATTTGGCATGCGTACTCAGTAAATGAAGAAGTAAACACATGCCAAAATTGAGACAAATCGAAAAATTTATATACAACCTCCCAAAGAATATGCATCAGCATGTGTAACCATGTTGCAGAAATTTTGCATTTTGCAAATTTTGTGATAATTAATGTAACTCAACTAACATGGAGTTAGAGAGGGATATAATGGAGTAAATACAGTAGCTCTATCAATTTTGGCAAAGAGAGATGTAAGTTACAACTTCTTTGCACTGTCTGCAAGTACCACGCAGGAATTGTGCACAAAATTTACCAACCAAGGACTAATCAATCTCAATCACATCTTACTCAAGCAAGGAATTACTCAATGAGGAGGGATTTATTCAAGGGGTGTTATTCAAGGCTAGTGATGTAAAAGCGTCACGACACTGGCGCCTGGCACTAGCGCCAAAGCAAAAAGCGACATGGCGCTTTTGGCGCTTGCCACCTTTTTGCTGTGGCGCCATTGGCACTTGGTGCTGTGTTACAAAAAAGCGCCATGGTGCTTTTGGTGCTTGGCGCTATGATGCTAGCATTTTAAAACGCACCAAATAAGCGCCAAGGAGTTCAAAAAATATATCACTATTTTATGTGAAAAGATTTTGTGTGCTTGATTTACAGAAGTAAATGTGTTACTGTAAGTGTATTCAGGAAGAACAAACCCTCTACTGCTTATTTTGTACCGTATTTCCTTGAAATACCCCCCTCGTTGATCCCCCCTCTCGAGACCACTATGAAACAATCACCCCCCCCTCGAAATACCCCCCCCCAGATTGAGTGTAAAGAGAACGTACATGACAAATACTGCAGTTTGTGTTCGTAGTGCAGAACAAACGTTAAAAAAATGTTGTAATCACGTTAGAACAGTGTTTATACCATCTACGTACTACTATTAGTCTACAGGAGTCTATACATGTCAGTTATTGATGCATATTTCTACCCAGTGTGCATCACAAACAATGATTTTGTACTAGGATTTGAAAACATTTCTGGCAAAGTAATAACCCCCCCCCCCCTCGTTTAACCCCCGCCCCCCTCTCGGGACCACTATGAAACAATCACCCCCCGGGGGTATTTCGAGGAAATACGGTATACATGTTCATGCAATTGCAAGGATATTCAACACTTACCCAAATAATGGGCAGATGAGAGATGTTCAAATGCATGGTGTTGCGTTGTGTTGACAATCAAGTTTTATTGTTGATATTATATGTTTATATGCAATGTACCTGGTGCCAGTCCCAGACCCTGTAACAGACCCTGTAAAGTGTAAAAGACCCTGTAAAATGTCAGGTGCATGGTTGGCAAAATCTCAGAAAAAATAAAAATAAAATAAAAATAAAATGGAAAATTGAAGAATAAAATAAAATAAAATGAAACAAGAAGAAAATTAATATAAAATACAATTTTTATACAATTTGTACACAAATAATTTTTATACAACCAACCGTAATCAGGTGTCATGTAAAAACCATGTTAAGTGTTAAATATCATGTAAAAAACCTTGTGAAGTGTCATGTGTATGCAAATCTTATTTTATCATATCCAAATCTCATTTTATCATATTTAAACCCTCTGTTCTTGTATCCAAATCTTATGTAAAAGAGTAAGATTTGGATACAAAATCATAAGTTTTGGATACTATAAAATAGGATTTAGATAAACATGACACTTTAATTTAAAGGGTATTTTACATGACATTTGACACTAAACAGAGTCTTTTATGTGACACATGACATTATCTATACAAATTGAAGCACTTTTTTCCACGATGGCTTGCCATTGTCAACCGGAACTCTCAGCTGCAAAATAACCTCACAAAAAGAAGAAAACTTGACTCAATTAAACATAATCTTGCATCTTACACAAGTAAATAGCACTGCATTAGCATTGCTGCACTTGAGGAGCAGCAAAATTTGTTGGCACTGGCGCCATTGGCACTTGGCGCCAACATCCTTTGGCACCATTGGCGCTTGGCGCTGTGTTCTTGAAAAGTGCTATGGCGCTTTTGGCGCCTTGAAAAGCGCCATGGCGCTTTTGGTGCTTAGTGCCAAAAGTCTGGTGCTTTTTACATCATCATTCAAGGCCAACTTTATAGAGGAGTTATTTAGAGGGAGGTTTTTCAATGTTCAGTTTTTCAAGTGGGGGTGGGGGTACTCAAAGTGGAATTTATTGAGGGCTCAATTGAGTAGCTGTTTCAATTTTGACAATGAAACATGTAAGTTAGGAGTTTTCTGCACTTTGTAAAACTACCATGCAGAAACCATGTGTTGGAGCAGAGTAAAACACATGCAAACATCAAATGCTCCACTTGATTACCGTATTTTCTTGACCCCCCCCCCTTGAAGTACCCTCCCCCCTCGTTTGACCCCCCTCCCTATCTTGAGACCACTATGAAACAATCACCCCCCCCCTTGAAATACCCCCCAGATTGAGTATAAAGAGAACATACATGACAAATACTGCAGTTTGTGTTCTGCGTAGTGCAGAACACACGTTGAAACAATGTTGTAATCACGTTAGAACAGTGTTTATACCATCTACATACTACTATTAGTCTACAGGAGTCTATACATGTCAGTTATTGATGCATTTTTCTACCCCAGTGTACATCACAAACGACGATTTTGTACTAGGATTTTGAAAAATTTCTGGCAAAATAATAACACCCCTAGAAATACCCCCCCCCCCTTGTTTAACCCCCCCCTCTCGGGACCACTATGAAACAATCACCCCACGGGGGGTATTTTGAGGAAATACGGTAATCAAACATTGACTACTCAATCGCATCAATGTGAACTTTTTTCAATTGAGAAATGTGTCCCATTGGAAAATACAGTTTATGCCACAATAAATACCCCATTGTGAAAAACAATTCTAACAACAATCTGTCACTGACATAGCCATTCAAAGTAATTATTGCTGTGCACCACAGATCATCATAAATCACAATCTTGATCATTTGGAGATCAAAAGATGTTACTGCAGGCCATATGCAAAATAATAATAGTGTGTAAACTAGAAAGGGCATAGACCACATGCAGGGGGCACTCCCAGACCCTATAAAAGAACCTGTAAAGTGTCAAAGACCCTGTAAAATGTCATGTGTCATGTAAAATACCCTGTAAAAGACCCTGAAAAGTGTCAAAGATTCTGTAAAATGTCATGTATCATGTAAAATACCCTGTAAAAGACACTGAAAAGTGTCAAAGACCCTGTAAAATGTCATGTATTATGTAAAATACCCTGTAAAGTGTCATGTGTATCCAAATGTTATTTTATCATATCCCAATCTTATGTTTTTTGTATCCAAATCTTATGTGTAAAGTAAGATTTGGATACAAAAACATAAGATTTGGATATGATAAAATAAGATTTGGATACACATGACACTTTACATGGTATTTTACATGACACATGATATTTTACAGGGTCGTTGACACTTTTCAGGGTCGTTTACAGGGTCTAGGAGTGGCAGCTGATAATCAGAACATAAGTATGGAAGCTCCAGGTGATTCTGATCATTTTAAGTGTTTATTGGTGAAAATCGGCTGAGAAATAGCTGAGATATTGAGTTCTGAAATTGCATGCGTTTTCATTCAACTGGACCAAACCAGCATATGAAATTTACACATCTCTAATCCGACCACAAAAATTGAATCTGCATGCTGTCCTGATCATTTGAATCGTCAACCGCTCATAAACAGCCCATAATGACCACCTTATTAAGCTTCAAAATCAATGTCCAGATAAGGCATACAAAATGAACACCTTGAATAGACGCCCTTATCTCAGGACTGGGGGATTATTTGAGCAACCAAAAATATTTGGTCACAACAAAAATGAAATTTAATGTATATAATTATTTACTTCACATTTCAAAACAACATTAAAATCACTGCAATACAACATGATCTCAGATGATCACCAAAACATCCATCACAGTTCACACGTTTCTTGCACATCACCCTGATATGCATATTAACTTTACCTTAATAGCAATGATGTTGATGAAAGTGTTGAATACTATCAGCACATTGCCAACACACTGGCTTACACTGGCCAAAGTTTCATGATCACAACTTAAAGCAGCGTTGAGCTAGAGCACCATGTGTACATCAGTACAATGACCGAAATTGTAACCCCCACAGTTCCGCAGTGGGTGGAGCTAGAGGGGTGAAACTTTGGGTGAAAACTCAAAACACCTGATATGTATACGTTTCAGAATTTTATGACTGTAGCTTACCCCTAGCGCGAATGGCGAGCACTGTCCAGGGACTTTTCAGCCCGACCATGCATATTTCAGTGAAATCACAAAAAATACTTACTGAAAAAATATTTTTTCTCATCGGGGTCGTTTGGCCCCGACCGGGGACAATTACCACAAAGTCCCAAAAAGTACCACAAATTTTTGTGTGGTACCGGGGCCAAACGACCCCGGTCGGGGACCAAAATCATTTGTTTACTGAAAAAAAAAGTTCCTCACCGGGGACGTTTGACCCCGGTCGGGGCCATTTCAAACTTGCCGGGGACCGGACCCCGGCAAAATTTCGATCACTATACAAAAATATAGTGATCGAAAAAAATTAAAGTGTAAATTTAAAAAAAACCGGTAACCGCCCGGAGCTAAAATTTGGCATGCGTACTCACTAAACGAAGGAGTACATGCATGCCAAATTTGAGTCGAATCGCAACATTTTATACACCTGCCCAAAAAAATATGCATTGGCAGGTGTAACCGTCTTGCAAAAATTTTGTGCATGCTAATTTGGTGATGATTCACCTAATTAACATGCAAACAACCTATACACGCCAATTTTTAATTTTTGTATTTTTTTATTTTTTGCCGGGTCCCGGTCCCCGGCCGGGACCTGTGTAACTAGCCAAAAACATATGATTTTTAAGGTGAAAATATATTTAAAAAAGATGTGAAAATTTGCAATAGCAAAAATATGATACAATAACAACAATGAAAGCAACAACAAGGCACCAGTTCGGGACATTGGCAGCTAGAAACATAAGCAACATGATAGGAAACTTTTTATAGAATTTTACAGACACTTGAGTTTTTGTAAAATTTTAATAAAATCGTACAAAATTTGAATTTTTGTACAATTTTATATAAAAAATTACAAAAATTCAAAGTTTAGTAAAATTTTATTTTAATTTTATTGAATTTCCATTTAGTTTACTTTATTTTATTCTTCAATTTGCCATTTTATTTTTATTTTTTGATTATGAGATTTTGCCAACCCTGCTCATGAGTGCAGATAAAAAAGTATTTTACATTTTCTGTATTCAGTTGTGATGAGTAGGGTTGGGACGATATATCGTATCGAATATCGAATATCGGATATCGACAATTTTTTCATATCGAATATTGAATATCGATATCGAAAATTTTGATAAAATATCGAATATCGATATCGAATATCGACCATTTTTTCGATATTTTTCGATATTCTGGTATTCTTTTTGAGGTATTTGTGATCCCATAAAAATGGCTGAAGCCAACAAAAAGTGGATGCTGCAGCCAAACACGTATGCTTATGAATGCACAAAGTAATATATCATATATAAATGCCATGTTATTTTCACATTGAGCTATCAAAAGTAGGATATCAAGGGTAATGTATACACATCCTTACAAAATAGATGATATTAACACAGCAAACTGCATCACATGGAAACAGAGTTGTTAGAATTACTGAACTTTTTAAAAAGTATATGTAAACGTAAAGTATTTTTTTTTTACTCACCACAAAGTATAGAAAACGTAAAATACTTTTTTTTTACTCGTACGTACGCGTAAATGTGGGTACTTTTTTGTGAGTGTAGAAACGACTACTTTTCTTCATAGAATGTGTAAAAGTGGGCACTTTTTCATACGTGTACAGCACAACGTATGTTTTTCTATATCCAAATGACACATTATATAGTTTTCAAGGTCTCTTTTTTCTAGGAGATAAAAATCATCGTTCTCCCGACTCGTTTACCACATCCATTGTCTCCACAACCATTTCGATTTGGTTGCGAATTTTGAAATTTTTAAAGGCACTACCCCCGCATATCTAAAATATTCAATGGAACCACTTCTGTAAATATGTAGCAAGTGTAGTTACTTTATAAATATGCCCCACATTGAATTTTGATAAATACATTTTCCGTACGCGTACGCTTTGTAAGTGTACGCGTACAAGTGCGTACGGTATTTTTTTGAAAAGTATATGTAAATGTATTTACCGCGTACTCGCGTACGCGTATTTTTCGAGTAAATGTACGTACCTTTTAACAACTCTGCATGGAAACAGGGACGTAGCCAGGATTTTTGAGCGGGGGGGGCGGATTGTATACGGAGCCCGGCGAACGGGGGGGGCGGCGCCCCCCCCCCCCCTAAAATTTTGCCTATGCAGTAAGGGAATGACGTAATGGCGCTGGCGCCATTCGTAGGCGTGACGCCATGGCGCCACTGGCGTTGGCATTGGCGCCAAAACAGCTGTATATGTCTGTATTTTACAGGCATATACAGCGACACGGACAGAAATTTCGGGGTTTTTTTACTGGCTTTGAGGCCGCGGATACTGGTCAATTGTAAATATATGCTGTGTGTCGATAAAATGCGCGCTTGCGCGCAAAATTTTTACAAACTGCGACAAAATCGTCTTCTGGAAGTGCCATTTCTGGCACATTTTGTTGTCCGGCCCGGGAAGGGGGGGGGGCGGCCGCCCCCCCCGCCCCCCCCCCCTGGCTACGTCCTTGCATGGAAACCATTTCACCAAGGCTTTGCATGGCAGCATGGCTCAAAAATTTGGCTGTTTATTTTAAAATACCAACCTTTTAAAAATGTAAAAAGCCAGCCACCCCTTGTCACAAGTATGACCTGAAGTGTTTGCTTAATAATTTTTCACCTTATATAATTTGATTCATCCTGTTTTTATTTCATTACCTCATTTCAACTGTTGTGAGCCTCATTTAAAAAGATTATCAACCATGTTTGTGTCCAAACGGAAATACAATATGCCCCGCTGTACTAAAATATCGAAATATCGAAAATTGTGTAACATTATCGTAAAATGTAAAATCTTTAATATTTAAGTCGACATTCTTATGTTCACTTTTATATTTAGTTAATTCAACTTATTACGATTCCATTTATAATTCACATTCCATTTCTTAACATCTTCACATTCGCCATTTAATATCTCAAGCGATGTTGTTTACAACGTGCGCTTCACATCGCTCACATATTTAGATCTTAGTCATTGCTCACATTCCGCCACATTTCCTTGACAAGCAGCACGCAAATACGCCGTCATGTTTATGTTAAGCGGCGGGCCCGCCCCGAGCGGGGCGCCGGGCCCGCGCGCCATTTCAAATGCTGTCTGGCTTGTCTCACATTTTCACTATCTTGCCAGTTTAGCTCGCTTTTCATCGGAGAAGCGATCGGGCAAGGATTGAACTTTCACAATTGGAAATGTTGGGTAAAAATCGGAGATTAGAGCCGACCGATTGGCGCCAAACCAATCGCCATCGGTCTGGCCCTTAAAAGCCGATTTCACAGCTAGAATCGGCAGTGTTTGCAACCTCGTCAACTTCACACGAATCTCTTCCTAGGATCTAAATAAGCGCCGTAGTCACTTTATTTAGTCGCTTGTTTTTTGGTGCTAAGTTTAACGCTTGGTGCTTTAAGTCACCTCAGTGCTTTATTTCACACCAGCGCTGTTTGAGGTGCTTTATTCACAACCGCGCCACTTAATTCTCGCCTTTTGTCGTAATTAAGTGCCTTCTTTTAATTGCCTTATTTCTCCGGTAATTAGAGCTTCTTTTACGTTTTATTTAAGTAATTAATTTAGTTGTAAATTAATTCCTTTGTTTACGTATAATTTTATATATATTTTATTTACATTTAATTCTTTGAATTTAATCGCCTAAATAAAAACGTTCGTCAAAACCTTTGGTAAACAATCTAAATTCGTTTCACACTAACTCACGTCAATTCACTTCAACTCAACTAATCACATTTGATAAAATAACGGAACGTCAACTAGAGACGACGCTTCACGTCAACTTTCACTTGTTCACATTTGTCCTCTTCCTCGGTTAGGAATAGGAGCTGGTTCACAAGTCACTTCAACAAGTTCCGTATTATTTTACATGGCGCAGCGAGCAGGGTGACTAATTAAAACTAATTGGTCACTCTAATTAAGTCGTCTCGCGCGAAATTTCATTGGAAATTGCTTTTCACAGCCTGAGTCACACGCACAGCACGGGGTTACGGTAATACGGTTTTGGACGCAAAATCGTTAGTAGCACGTGCATAAATACTTACGATTTTACAAGTACAAGTCACAATTAACGAAATATTTATTTTTATTATTTTATTTCGTTCACAGCTAGCTACCACTTTGCTAATAAGCAATAAATTGATCAAACTTTGCTATGGCCGACGAACGCATACGCGCTCAGCGAGGCGCCGCCGCCGCCGCAGCTATGCCTGCGAGCAACGTTGATGAGTTCGACACAGCTCATCCGTTGACTCAGCATAGCCGGGCGTTAACTGGAGTGCGCAACGGAGTGCTGCGTTTCACATCCAAACTGATTCCTAAAATCGTCAAAGACGAGTCACAACCCGCCGCCGTCAACATACGCGCGGCGGAGGAAGTATTAGAATTACTTCAGGCCTACGGCTACCAAGCCGAGATGAAACGCTCGGACCTGTCTACGGCTATGGACAAATTCACAACCACTGTCCAAGATTACATCACAAGCCTAGACAGAGACGAAGACGGAGTAGCCGAGGATATAAAGAGCGCCAACGCCAAATTGGAGTGCGCGCTCTACTCGGGCTCGAACAACGCGATGATGCTCATGGATGAGCTGGAATCGAGGATTGCGTCCGCCCAAGCGCACATCAAATCCGCGGAAAGGTTGATACTTTCCTTGAAAGGTCAGTCCACTGTTGATTTAACTACTCAACCCCTTTCACAACCCCCTTACAATAATGTCAATATGGGAAGTAGTTCTCAACCTTCACAACCGGAAACTTTGTTAAAGTTACCTAAAATCGAGCTTGCTAAATATAACGGTGATCCGTTAGAATGGGCAGCTTGGTGGGAGATTTTTCGAGCTCAAATTCACGACCGAGCTAATTTGTCAATGGGTATGAAATATACATACCTCAAGCTCAGCCTTACTGGCCCAGCAGCAGAACTGCTGGCCGGATTAAAAGGTGATGGTCGAGATTACATCACAGCGGTCACCATGTTACAATCAAACTTCGGTGAAACGCATCGGGTACAAGCCGCCCTTTGGGATAAATTGTATTCACTTGAAAAACCTTCGTCAAGAGGAGACTCTCTCACAAATTTCACACGAACCCTTTTGTCAACTCTCAATCAACTTAAAGAAAGAGGTGAAAGTGTCGATTCTGGTGCAGTGTTAAGAATAATTCGTGGTTATCTTCCCGATAATATTGTTCTTGCCGTCACAGAAGAACACCGGAATTCGATGCGCACCGCTGTAACCGGCGACACCGAACTCACAGTCGTCAGGTTTGTCGATGCATTAACTACCATTGCTCGTGCTCGGTTAGACGCGATGAAAACTGAACAACAAAGTTCACAATCTTCAACTGTTGTTCAGAAATCACAAAATTCATCGGTAAAAAAGCCACAAAATGGAGGAGGTTGGCAACAGCAAAAGAAAAAGGGAAATAAATCACAAAATACCTTTTCAAAACCAAAACCTATTCACAATACGGTTGCTTTTGCTGGTACCAACGCTAACGCTGGTAAATCACAAGGAAAAATTAAAAATTCCACTCAACCTCCCAGAACTCCGGCGATCGGAGCGATTAGTCAAAAGCAGTCCTCACAACCTGCGGCTAACTATCGCCAGCCGAAATTTGAGTGCTTGTTCTGCGGTGTCAAAGAGCACTACACAACCGATTGCCCTCAATACGTCACACCGAGAGAGCGCACTGAACGGTTGCGAGCTTTGGGCGACGTGTGCACGCGCTGCACGCGCAGAGGCCATCAAGCGGCACAGTGCACTCAACAATTGAGTTGCTACTACTGTCGCCAGATTGGTCAGCATCACGGGGCGTTCTGTCCTACCCGACAGGCACCCGCCAGGCGTCAGGTAAACAATTCACAAAATAAAGCCTTTGTCAAAGCAACGAGCGCTAATTTCGTCAACGCTCAGGTAATCACAACGGGCGCGGCGTCGTCACATGCACCGCCATCGTATCCGCCTTCACATACGGAACCGATGAGCGTGTGTGTCATCCCACCGGACGAGAACGATTTCCGGTGGAGACAGAGTACGCTGTACCAGCTGGACATGGACGGCCCGCTCGACATGGGCGAATGGCCGAGGCCCGCTAACGCACAACAGGCGAAAGCTCAGGAGGAAGCCCGCAAATATCACAGCGAGAACGAGCTGTGGACGACGCTCCGTGCCAACCTCATCCAGGAAGGCACAGATATGGAGACTGTCGAGGCCAAAATCCGCGGCTTCCAGCAGAAACGGTACGAGGTGTACCCACACCTCAACCCGAATCAAATGTCATCGTCGGTGCCACTTCAACCTAGTCACAGGCCCACGGTGGAGGTGCTGAGCGCACAGGCGGGTTACGGTAACCACAACCCCGCTACCAGGCAGCAGGCCGAACAAGAATGTGAGTTCGATTTTGCACCTATTGTTCGTTTGCAAGTGGCCCAGGCTTCATTAATTAATAAAGACGCTGAATTAAATCGAGTCACAGACCCTTTGTTAATATTCTTTGACACTGGATGTGAATATTCATACATTAAAGCATCCGTGGCAAATGAGTATAACTTTGAAAACAAAGGAGATGTTGTTCTTCAAATGAACGTGTTTGCGACAAAAACGCCCGTCACAGTCAATACGTTTTTGGTCGAGGCTGTCATGCCTATTTACAAACACGTTGACAATAAGGGCAATATGTTATAAATTCCGCTCACTTTACGTGCAGTGGATAATTTGGCAACATATGCATGCCCACCTCCTTTGTCACAAGACGACAAAACAGTCATTTACATTGTGTACGGTGAACACGCACAAGAACAATTCGCGGAACCGCTTGAATTGACCGAAATGACTGATGAGTTTTGTCACAAACTATGTCAACCAGATGTAGTCATTGGTCAAGACTACTATTGGAAGTTCGACATTCGACCAACAGAAATCGAACTCCCATCTGGCTTGATCATAGTCGAATCAATACTTGGGTTGATGTTAGGTGGAAATGCGTCCTCACAATCATTTGTCACAACACCCGACATTTCCCCACATCAATTCATGGTTTCATGCAGTTCACATGCTTCATCAGCTGTTGCTGTTGGCCAAGAGACGTTATTTCAATTTCACAGTCTCGAGTCAATAGGTATCACAGATGATCCCTTATCACATGATGACGACATAGCTGAACAGTTAATTCTGGAATCAATTACTCTTGATCCAGAAACTGGTCGCTATAGCGTGGATTGGCCATTCAAATCAACCATTCAAGAATTGCCAACTAACAATGCAGAAGCATTTCGTCGCTTTCTGTCACTGTTGAAACGGTTTCGAAAAGATCCCGATTTATTCGCTACATACGCGAAAGTCATATCAGATCAACTTCACAAGGGGGTCATAGAACCCGTCTATGGTTCACAAGATGGCTTGCAAGAACACATCTTACCTCACCAACCTGTCCTCACACCTGGCAGATCGACAACATGTCGAATAGTGTATGATGGTTCTGCAGGCAAGCCAAGTCTCAATAATTGCTTATCCCGAGGGCCAGTTCTCACACCACTGGCACTCGGATTAATGCTTCGCTTCAGAGCCGGAAAAGTGGTGTTATTAGCCGATATTGAGAAAGCATTTTTACAAATTGCTCTTCACCCAAAATCACGCGCTTTCACAAAATTTTACTGGCTGCGTGATGACACCATTCCGTCACATGAAGACAATATTCAAATGATGCAATTCACAAGGGTGCTGTTTGGTCTCACATGCAGTCCATCCATTTTGTCAACCGTCATCAAATATCACCTAGAAGAAGAACTAGCTCACATGCATCCCGCTGAGACCAATGAACGAATGAAACTGGAGCTGTTGCTCAACAGCATTTACGTTGATAATTTAGTTATCAGCGTAGACGATGACAAATATGCAATACAGCTCTATCGTTTAATTAAAGCTGTTTTTGCCAGAGCAAATTTCAACATGCGCGAATGGATGACAAATTCGCCTATGGTCTCGGAGAAAATCAAACCCGATGACCTCAACCCGAAAAAGTCACAATATATCAAAGTAATGGGTCTCGTTTACGATCACATTGAAGACACCATTGCGGTGCCAGCTCCCAAGAAAGATTTCACGCTCATTGTCACAGCCACTCGTCGCAATTTAAATAAATTGCTGGCTTCAACATACGATCCTATTGGCGTCACAGCACCCGCGTTATTTCGGTTGAAATTTCGCGTGTCACAAATAATTCAAAGGTGCAATATCACAACCTGGGATGAACTCATTGAAGACCCAGAGGCGGATGACTTACTGGACGATTTAAAACGACATCTTTCGTCCATAAGTCAAATCAAATTCCCGCGCTCATTTCACTCTTTTGGCATCGATGTCAAAGCTGTCACAAGGCCATTAGAATTACATGTGTTTTGCGATGCCTCAAAAGACGGATACGCCGTTTGCGCTTATTTGCGTCAACAAGCGATTTCACCTGACGAATACGGTTATGAAGATGACCGATATTTTAGTGGTTTTCTCACAGCTCGCACAAAACTAGCCCCACTTCCGTCAAAACAAGGTCAACCCCTCACAATCACACGCTTGGAATTGCTAGGTGTCACAATTGGTGCACAGCTCATCGATTATTTACATCATGAACTCGTTGAGCTGGGTGGATGGAAAATTCACAGTAATTTCCTCTGGACCGATAGTACAGTTGTCATCGGCTGGCTATATACTGCAAAGCCGCTGGCTACTTTTGTCAACAATCGGGTCACAAAAATCCACTCACTAATGTCAAAACATTGCATTCAAATTTGCAAGGTTGCTACAAAAGACAACCCAGCCGACATCGCGTCACGGGGTTGTACTGATCAACTGATGATCGAAACAATGTGGTTCACCGGACCCACATTTTTAGCTGAACCTCTCACATCAACCATGCTTGACATTTCGCAATATCAAGCGCAACCTGTCACCGAAGAGCTTGCGAAAGGCGACATTCACATCAGTCGACCTTTATATGCTGGAGCAGTAACTTCACAGCCCGTTTCACAGCCTGATTCACAACCAGCTAATGCTCTTGCACAGCAAGTACCTGTCAACTTGGACCCCAATTTGTCACAAAATGTCACTCCTCAAAATCCGTTTGTCGAAAGTCGACAGCGTCACATCCCTTCAAATCCATTCGAAATCGACATTCGACGATTTTCAACACTGTCAAAATTGTTGCGTACCGTCGTATATCTGCTTCGTGTCAAGACATATTGGCTAAATCGCTCCATGCATAAAGCTGCAAAACGCGAAAGCGAATATTTATCAAAACCCATCACACAAGCTGATTTGAACGAAGCATTTCGACATGTATTGCGCATTTCACAGGCAGAGGAATGTGCCAGTTGCATTTCACAAGCGAAACTTGGCAAACACCACATGCTCAAATGGGACGCGTGGAATAATTTATTATATTGTGTCACGCGTGTGTCTCACAAAGAACATCGAAACCCTTCGTTGTTTTACTACCTGCCAAAGACTGGGTGGTTAACAACGTTAGTGGTTACTCATTTTCATGAGCTTGCTGGTCACAGTGGCATGCTTCACACTTTAGCAGATTTACGCGAACACTGCTGGTTGTCAAGTGCCAAGCAGGTAGTTGCAAAAATTTTGCGAAAATGTGTCACATGCCGCAAAGCGGAAGGAGGTCCATTCACATTACCTGATTTTCACACATTACCTGTCACTCGAACTCAATCACAAATCAAGCCATTTCAACATATTGGCATTGATTATATGGGACCGTTAGTTTATTCACAAAACGGAACCCGTCACAGTCAACACATTTTGTTATTAACATGCTTCAGTACACGCGCCATTCATTTGGAGTCAACTAATAGTGTCTCGACAGCCGACACAATTATGGCTCTAAATCGTTTTATTTCACGTCGAGGCATGCCGGACACAATTTGGTCCGACAATGCCCCTGCATTCAAAAATTGCGTCAAAATGCTACCGGACGTAAAATGGCATTTTATCACAGCCAATAGTCCTTGGCAGGGCGGCGTGTACGAACGCATGGTAGGTTTAGTCAAACGCTTGCTCAAAAAAGCATGCGGACGACGTTGTCTCACATGGCATGAATTTCTCACAGTCATGCTTGACGTCGAATTCTCCGTCAATACGCGACCATTGTCATACTTGTCAAACACAGACATTGGTGCAGCGATACTGCGCCCAATACATTTTCTTTGGGGCACCCCACCACCATGTTACATGGATGAAAAACGTGAGTTGGAACTCGATTCCACCACGATTGAACCCATGCGAAAAATTCCAAAAGAAGAATGGGAAAGAATGACGGATGGTTCTTTCAACCTCACACCCTCACAAATCGAAAAAACCTACACACTCACACCCCCACGTGTCAATGACGTCAACTGCATTGACGAAATTGCACTCAACTCTGTGCCTGAAAAGGACAGAGATGACATCACATTACTTTGGGACCAAATTCGTCACAATCGTGAAGTGCTTTGGTACGAGTGGTCACGTCAATACATTGACCTACTCAAAGATCGAGCTAAAAATCAACGCTTGAAAAAAGGCACAATCAATGAAGCTCCCAAACGTGGCCAAGTGGTGTTAATCACAGATGATAAACAGCCACGCGGCATGTGGCAAATGGGCCGCGTTCACGAAATACACGTGTCAAGCGATGGCAAAATACGCGCAGTCACAGTATTGTCAAGTAACGGCCGTCGCACACGTAGATCTCCATCTAACCTAGTGCCTCTTGAAATCGACACAGAGGACGGTGTTGAATATAAAATCGACACTGAGGTAAAGGATGATGATAATTCACAGCCTTCACCTGATAAGGGTGATGATTCACAAACTGATAAATCACATCAACAATCACAATCTTCACAGCAAGATGCAAGACGCGCAAACCCACGTCGAACATGTCGCTATACTGGCACATATTCGTTCTGGGGAAACGTGTCGCATTTAATGGCGCTTTCGTTGCTAATACAATCAAAATTAGCCAACGCGCTCACATGGACAGATCAATATCACAAAACTTTTAATCTGTGCCATAAAACACGCACTGGGCACGCAATACAACTTCCAGAAAAAGTAACATGTCACTTTCCTCAAGTCACAGCCATAGAGGATATTGTGGTATCCATATGGACGTTGCGTGTTCAGCCACAAACAACACCAATTTATAGATGCTTTCAACAAGAGCATACTATAGTCACGTATATGAGTCTGGTGGGCGGAAAAGCTATGCTACCACCAGAAATCATTAAAAATCACAGAGTCACAACCTACGATTGCATGATCGCCTACCAAAATAAAACTTGGAAAGGCGAACCCTTAATAAAAATCGGTCATGCATTGTGGAGCACTAACAAATCACTTCACATCGATTATTGTTACTTTTGTCACAATCTGAGTAACACAGTAATGAACTTTCACATAGAGGAAGGTGTGGTCGCAAGTCTTGATGGAAAGAAAATAGTTTCCGAAATTCAAGATCTGTCACATTGCAACCCACAAGCCGGCTATTGTTATGACAGCGACAATGGCGTCTCTTTATGGAATGCTACCGCATTTAACAAGCAGTGTGCATTCCAAGAGATTGGTCAATTTGATGCGCAATATTCACAAAATCATTACATAGTGGAAAAATTGCAAGCTGCATTTTCTGTCACATGGAGATCACAACAATTCCCAAATAATGCAGAATGCGTGCCAAAAGACGCAAAATATATTGACCAGGGCTCGGCATTCATTCAATTTCTTCGATATCAACTTAAGAAATTGAAAAAGCCTCCAACCGAAAAAGCTCCTCTTCATTTCAAACTTGCACCAAATCTTGATGTTGGTGTATTTCACTTGCTCACAGCTCGTCAACAATATGAAGTTGACAAAATTGCACATCTAGAACAAAAACAATTTGGATCTATCTGGCAACAATTATGTCACATCCGTCAGACCCAACTAGATATAATTCATGCAATTGTCACATTCAATCCCACACTTGGCTTGCAAGCATTGCTAGGACGTCAAAATCTCTATGCTGAATGGCATGGAGATATATTAATGTTCTGGGATTGTAAACCAGTCACAGCAGAAATTATTTATTTTCAACACGAATATAACAATACTTGTTATAAATTTCTGCCGGTCAAAGTCACAAATCACCCACATATTATGTTCGTTGCTCCTGGTACCAATGATCTGATCACACATTCACCAATAGATCATTGTCTCATGAAAGATCACAAATATTATCAATTAAATGATAATTCATGGGCCAACGAAAACGGACCAACGAATTTGCACGTCACAAAACTCCCAATCGAATTAATTTGGGCTGGCTCGTGGAAACCATTCACACTAAATGTTTCCGGGTCACCAGGTGTAAGCATGACTGATATTGCATTCAGTATCATGGCTGCACATCATCACTTTCAAAATTTGCAACGACTCGAACAACAAGTCACACGTTCAGTCGATTATATTGCAACAAAATCCAACGATCCTAAAGCAGTGCAAGCATATATTGCTGGCATCGGCCAAGGGGTTGGTGCATATTTTGAAGGTGTAGGAAAAGAATTGGGTCACATCATTCACGGTAGTGTCACAGGTGGTGCGTCTGCATTAGACACGTTACTTACTGGGCCACTTCAAACAGCTGTGAACATCATACTCATTATTATCACAATTGCTTGTATTGGGTATATTGGTTATGTTTACATGCAGTGGCGGCTCGTAACCGGCAGGGGTATGCTGCCAGACATCAAGGGCTTTTTCCGAAGAAAGGGCAGAAGGGACAGAAGCCCAAACAACAGGGGCCCCCGTCCGTTCAGCAAGGAAAAATCGGTAAGCGACGGCGACGTAACCGCCAGAAGAAACCGACAAGTGGCTTCAACAAACCCGCTTTGTCAAATCAAACCGTCACACAATCGTCAAGTTCGTCACAGTTACCTTCAAAGTTTGTCACACCCCTCAAACAAGTTTCTCCATTCAAACGGCTTTCAGGACGATCGGTACAGCCTAGATCGGATCCCCCGGTCGGTTATAGTACCGAACGCGCCGAAGAAATCGAAATGGAGACGGGTGCGCGCCGGGTCACAAAACCTGCACCCTCCTGCGAGTCACAACCGCAGAGCTCGTCACCAAACGCCAGACTCACAGTCACCGAGCCTGTCACAACGGAAGTCACAATGGAAGACGCGATCCCTGACCGCGAGCCCTTGCAAAAGCGACTCAAGAGATTCGCTGGAGTCGCAGGCTGGAGTCGCAGGGCTCCCAGGTGAGCAGAAATTGTCACACAAAACATTTTCCTTTATACCCCAAACTTTTCACAAATTCAATAACATCAATCAAAAACTGGTCAAATCAAAAGTTAAACGATCTAAAAAGATCTGTGACCTTCCTCAAACAAACACCTTCACAGTCCGACATAGAGCTCGGAGAGATGGAAGAAAGTCACAATCAAGAACTAGATCCCCCACCGTACCATTTGACCAATTCAACTCAATCACTTCACAGTGTACGACCTCATTCACAACCTCCCATGTCCCCTTGCTATCAAGCAAACCGCTTGCAGCATCGGAGCAATGGCAGCCCACCGAGTCGTCGACGACGATCGTCGACGAGACCGACGCGCTCCGACAGGCCTTCGAGAGGCTCGCCGAGGAATCGGAGAAGCTCCCCAACTGGCCAGGAAGACCAGCGGGGGCCCCAGAAGACCAGGCGCCCGGACACGGGGAAGGCAGCCAGCCTGAGGAGGATGCCGTCGAACCCATGGACGAGCATCATGAGGAGGGCCGGGAAAATGCCGGCGTCGAAGACGCCGACGATCTGCTACCACAGGAGTGATGAGAGCATCACAGGCGTTTGATTTTGATAGTTTCACATCAATTTGCCGAGATTGGCTGAGATAAAATTAAATTAAAATTAATTTTTATTCTAGTTTCGGGAGTGTGTAACATTATCGTAAAATGTAAAATCTTTAATATTTAAGTCGACGTTCTTATGTTCACTTTTATATTTAGTTAATTCAAATTATTACGATTCCATTTATAATTCACATTCCATTTCTTAACATCTTCACATTCGCCATTTAATATCTCAAGCGATGTTGTTTACAACGTGCGCTTCACATCGCTCACATATTTAGATCTTAGTCATTGCTCACATTCCGCCACATTTCCTTGACAAGCAGCACGCAAATTACGCCGTCATGTTTATGTTAAGCGGCGGGCCCGCCCCGAGCGGGGCGCCGGGCCCGCGCGCCATTTCAAATGCTGTCTGGCTTGTCTCACATTTTCACTATCTTACCAGTTTTAGCTCGCTTTTTCATCGGAGAAGCGAGCGGGCAAGGATTGAACTTTCACAATTGGAAATGTTGGGTAAAAATCGGAGATTAGAGCCGGATTGGCGCCAAACCAATCGCCATCGGTCTGGCCCTTAAAAGCCGATTTCACAGCTAGAATCGGCAGTGTTTGCAACCTCGTCAACTTCACACGAATCTCTTCCTAGGATCTAAATAAGCGCCGTAGTCACTTTATTTAGTCGCTTGTTTTTTTGGTGCTAAGTTTAACGCTTGGTGCTTTAAGTCACCTCAGTGCTTTATTTCACACCAGCGCTGTTTGAGGTGCTTTATTCACAACCGCGCCACTTAATTCTCGCCTTTTGTCGTAATTAAGTGCCTTCTTTTAATTGCCTTATTTCTCCGGTAATTAGAGCTTCTTTTACGTTTTATTTAAGTAATTAATTTAGTTGTAAATTAATTCCTTTGTTAACGTATAATTTTATATATATTTTATTTACATTTAATTCTTTGTATTTAATCGCCTAAATAAAAACGTTCGTCAAAACCTTTGGTAAACAATCTAAATTCGTTTCACACTAACTCACGTCAATTCATTTCAACTCAACTAATCACATTTGATAAAATAACGGAACGTCAACTAGAGACGACGCTTCACGTCAGCTTTCACTTGTTCACATTTGTCCTCTTCCTCGGTTAGGAATAGGAGCTGGTTCACAAGTCACTTCAACAAGTTCCGTATTATTTTACACACAATAATGTGTAGCGACGATGCAAATTGGCAGCAATATAGGGTATACATTGCAGACATGATCTACATCACTCCAGACGGGGGGGGGGGGGGGGTACTTCGGGCGGGGGGGGGGATATTTTTTCCTTAGCTCACTCAAACCTGGGGTATTTCGAGGGGGGTTAATTTTAATTTAAGGGGGTATTTGGAGGAAATATTTTTAACTTTTTGGAGGAAGGTAACCATATTTTCTGTAAAAATTCAAGGGCATATGATTGAGGGCTGGAACGGGAAGTCATATCGAATAGTGAAATATTGAAAAGTTCACAACGAAATATGAATATCGATATCGATACGATGCGCATGGACTTTTTTCGACGGTGATAAAACAAGTGGATGAAAAATTATTATAAACAAACTTTTTATGGAGTAAAAAATCAAATTTTAGCATCCACGATTTGTTGCATTCAGATTTTCAAAATTTACTCTTTGGGTGAATTTATATTTGTCGATATTTGACACTTCGAAAATCAACGAAAACCAGAAAACAAATACAGGTGCCAATTTCGGAAGCAGAGAAGTGACAAAAACAATTTTGTTAAAAGTACCGAACTTTTTCCAAAATATTCGTAGAATGCAGTGTTCCTTTTTTACCCACTCTCTGGGTACAGAAAACGTAACGTAATTGTTGTCGTTTTTTTACGCATGAGTAAACGTAAGTGAAATACTTCTTTACCGGAAGATAACGTCACTTATAACTAGAGTTGGCACATGATTTTTTTAAACTGATTTTTTTTTAAATCAAAGGGTGGAAACTGATTTTAATTTAAAAAAATCAAAAGTCAAAATTTCTGGTAGACTTGCACTAGGTATTTTGCATTTTTGTTGCGCGCAAGCGCGCAATTTCTCATACATGTTACCATTTGTGGTGTTTTCATGGGTTTTGGGGCATTTTTAGTGTAAAATCTTCCATTTATTCATGTTACCGTGCAATAATAAGCCATGATATGCTAGTGTAGTATATAATATCTAACCAATGTGCTCCCACATACTTCTACAGTGTGAAACATCACTGTCAATGTATTAGCCTCCTCTTACAACCTTATTTAAGCACTATTCCATGCTGAACTTCACTTGAAGTCACGAACGTTCGACAAAAGGCGATATATGTAATAAGTCGACGTAAAATGGATATTTTTGACAGAAATCACTGCTTATAATGCTATCCCATGACTCCACAGTCATAATAGCACCACAATAGACATAACAATACATTGTCTGACACTTAACATACACATATTTTTTCTCTATACCCCCATTTTTGGCTATTTAAAAAAAAATCTGATTTTAATTAAAAAATCAATTTTTTTTAATTGATTTTTTTTAATCAAGGCGTTTAAAAAAATTGATTTTTTTTCAACCCTACATATAACTAAAATTTCCGGCCCTGGCGGTCCCGTTCCAGGCAACCCATCCCGGTGAAATTCCCGAGAGAAAAAATACGGTAGAAAAATTTCTGGCCCGGTCCCGGTCAGAAAAACTGGTCCCGTTTGAACCCTACCACCAATTATCACTTTTTTGTCACTTTTCTACTTACTGAATCGGCACCAATCCCACAGCATTTATTTTAAATAAACATTTATGCCAAATTTCATTGTGAATTCGTTTACTTTCAGTGAAGTGCACATTTCCTGCTTGAAATATCTCATTCAATTTTTTTCAATGAACAACCTTAGTTTTAGTGTAAATCGATCACAATCGATTAAATAGAACAGCGATATTATAATAAATATAAAAAAATCATCATGTACCACAAAATAACGATAATTATTTTTTGCTTAACGCTTTATGAAATGCGAGAAACATGGGACGCAAATAAAAAGTTTTACGCCGAAAATTTTAATTGCGCAGCTAAATTTCAGGGGGCCAATTAAAAAATAATGCAACGTGCTAAAACTCGAGCGACTTATAGTCATAAAATTTTAATATTTGATTACAGTTCCATTACAGATCTCTCAAAGCAAAATTTAATTACAGTACATTTCTTTGGATCGGTGCCAAGTTTCCATTGTGCAATTTACCGCAAATCCTCGAAAACGACCCCCCTCGACTAACCCCCCCTTGAATAAGTTCCCCCCTGCTGGGAACGGGGTGAGGAAAAAATAACTCCCCTTTGAATAACTCCTCCCTCTGATGAAAAGGATACAATACAAAACTATAAAATAATAGTAGCGTATGGCAGAGACTGCAGATACATAATGTGTATGCGGTAGTGATGGAAAAGCGCCAGAAAAAGGCGCCAGGCGCCATTTGGAAAGTGGGCGCCAAGCGCGCCACAGAAGACATGACGAATTCAAACACGATGGAAATTGTCATTTGAGAACAATCCATTCACTTCAAATAGACTTTTCTAATAAATGTTTCCTTGAAATGGACAAA
The DNA here is from genome assembly GCA_964036195.1 of Sphaerolaimus hirsutus. Lineage (NCBI taxonomy): Eukaryota > Metazoa > Nematoda > Chromadorea > Monhysterida > Sphaerolaimidae > Sphaerolaimus > Sphaerolaimus hirsutus. Next base: position 66,121 of record CAXIWS010000788.1, on the reverse strand, counting down.
AACGGAATTGCAATGATTTGAATCTGATTATTAATGATTTTGCAAGTTCGACGGTCCATCATTCTTGTCTTCTCATCCGTCAGACACATCTGATAAACCGTCGGATGAACGATTTCCACCCACTCACACCACTTCGTCCAGTTTTCTGGCAAATTAGATCATCCACGGATGCGTTGTTAATTTTTTTTCATTTACAAAGCACTCACCTTGAAAAGCTAGTGGCGCTTTTTGGCGCCCTTTTAAAGCAGGGCGCCACCGAAAAAGGGCGCCAAGCGCCAAGGGCGCCATGGCGCCTTTCATAATGTGGGCGCCAGGCGCCAAGGGCGAAACCGAAAAAGGACGCCAAGCGCCAAGGGCGCCTTTCATAATGTGGGCGCCAGGCGCCAAGGGCGCCACCGAAAAAGGGCGCCAAGCGCCAAGGGCATTGGCGCCTTTCATAATGTGGGCGCCAGGCGCCAAGGGCGCCACAGAAAAAGGGCGCCAAGCGCCAATGGCGCCATGGCGCCATTCCATCACTAGTATGCAGTGTATACACATCTTTTTATTGTTGTTGGACAGTGAAATACCTGAATTACGTGAGTTTACATACTGCATCCATACACTGAATTAGGTCAAAATTTCCCGAGGAAATAATAACTCCCCCCCCCTCGAAAAACTCCCCCTCCAAAACTTCTGACGAAAAAATAACTCCCCAGGGGCCAGATTGAATACTCCCTACAGATTTGTAGGGTAGGGCGTACGCCCGACAGATTTTTTAAAGTTTAGCCGCATCGACGCACATGCACCGAGAGCAAAGCGATCCGTAAAATATACGAAACCATCCCTTAAGGTTGCCGATATTGCAATATGCCGTAGATCACTTCGATTTTTGCCCGGAAATCACGATTTCGTCATTTCTTGGCCGTCTGCCGATTCGTTTTTTATTTTATTTTGTCGGGCGGGTTACTCGCATAGGTCACGCTTTTGTGTAGTCAGGGGTCACTTTTTTAGTGTTCACTGTCTGCAACCGAAACCATGAGGGCAGCGACAAGAAAGAAATGTATGCACGAGCGTACAAAAGCGCGACTTATGCGAGTAACCCGCCCGACAAAATAAAATAAAAACGAATTGGCAGACGGCCAAGAAATGACGAAATCGTGATCTCCGGGCCAAAATCGGAGCGATATACGTCATTTTGCAATATCGGCGACCTTAAGGGATAGTTTCATGTATTTTATGAACCGCCTTGCTCTCGGTGCATGTGCGTCGATGCGGCTGAACTTTAAAAAATCTATCGGGCGTACGCCCTACCCTACAAATCTGTAGGGAGTATTAAATCTGGCCCCTGGGGTCTTATTCGAGGATTTGGGGTACTTGACGGGCGTTAAGGAAAGCGTAAGAAAAGCACTTTCGGACACTTTTTCAGTCTGCATAATGCGAATATGCAAAAAGTCGTTCGAGTTTATAATAGACAATAAAGCAATATGTTCAGGGCGCAGTCGCGCGCCCTGTAAACTGTAAAGTAAAGAGTCAAATTCCATGCAAAATGTCAAAAGTTCAATAATACCTTTTCTTTTTTACTTAAATTGACATTTTACACTTAACTTTACACTTTACAGGGTGCGTGACTGTCACCAGATAAAAACCTATAAAACATAAAATGAAATTTTAAATACCTTTGCACGACTAGACTTTATCACTTGTGTAGCAACAGCAAATACCTTGCAAAAATACAATTGAAATAAAACATAAATGACTATAATATTGAAATAAACTTTTTTGCAAATTTTTCCATTCTAAGAGAATGAAGGAATGGGCGATACACAAACTTTCAACATTCAAATAATTTCAGAAATACTGTGACATCAGTGACGATTTTGGCGGCTGCATTTATTATGCCGTTGTTTTTGGATGTCAACTGGTCACGGTGTCGTAAACTCGTCAACTAAAATCCCCATGAAAATCAGTTGACATCCGATGACAGCCGTCTTGTTTCCGTCAAAATACGGGTAAGCTTTTGTATACTACATATTTATAGTTTATAACAAAAAAATCTACTCTGATATCACTATATTATCAAACTCTATCAAGGTAAATCAAGCTTTTCCTGCTAAAAGTTTTTTTTAATCAAACATGTGACAGGTAAAAACACATTAATAAAAACCTGCGACCGGCGAACGAATGTACGGGCGTTTCATTTAGTAAAACTAAAATGTGTGTTTCAAATGATAAAAAATCACTGGAAAATATTGAAAAATGAACCACACCTAATGGACTTTTGTGCGCGGCATAAAAGCACGTTTCTGAGTGACGTAAATATTTATCGTGAAGTGACGCCACGTCACGAAAACATAGCACTTAAATTTTATGCATGTAACCGTCACGCACTTCACGCAACTTCAAAAATTTAATTATCATTTTCAGAGAGGTCGGCATGTCGTCACACGGGGCTAAATCAATCTTACGAAACAGTTGTATGACATAAAATTTCTGTAATCACGTAAAATACGTCTCAACAACCCTTCACTTTTGTAGTGATGAATAATGACGTAACCTCAGTTAAGTGAAAACATTTCACTTTGAAGTGAAGCATCGTGAAGTGACAGCACTTAATTGACAAACGCTTGACATTTTCGAGCGATATGCCACGTCTTATTGGACCCACTACACACTCGTTGACATCAAAATTCGTGTCAACTAAATTTAGGTTAATTGTGTAATTTCAACATTCATGTGATAAAGCATACCTAGTTAATTTTATATCGTGACACTTAATTTTCATTGTTTCTACAAGTTTGATGCTTTAAAAATTTTTTGTCAGGTATTAAGTTGACATTCAGTTGACACGAATTTGTAATGTGTGGGTTCATTATTGTGTATGGTCAAATACTGTTTGCTCAAATATGTTTGAAATGCTCTCAGAAATTTAAAAAAAGTTTTTTTTTGTGCAACTTGAAGAAAGTCTTGGTTTTAAAAAGTGCAAGTTTTTGAGTAAACCGATTCTATTCAATCCCAGTACGTTGGGAAATGACTCGGGAGTAAAAACCACAGTCAAAGCTAAAAATAGGCAAATAGTTAATAAAATACATTGCATTGAATCACTAATTAAAATAGTCATCACTCAGTGGGAAAATGTCAGTTTTATAATTAGGTAGGTTCAATGATTTAGTTCTATAAATAGTGCATTCTGAAAAAAATGCAAAAAATTACACCACTAATAAAATAAACACTCAAAAAATCCATTTCTATAGACTTTCTGGCAAACACTTCAGAATTGTTTAATTTTTACAAAATCAAACTTAATAATCCAATGATTTTTCATACTGGACATTTAGGAGGCAAAAACCTAGCTAATAAATTATAAATGAAATATACCGTATTACCTCGAAATACCCCCATGGGGGTTTATTATTTCGCCAGCAAAATTTGAGGGGGGGTTAATTCGAGGGGGGGTTTATTCGAGGGGGGGGGTTATTATTTCGTCAGAAATTTTCGTAAGAATCGTAGTAAATAGTAGGCATTTACATACCCAAAACAGGTAATAAATGTGTCCAAACAGGATATATTTGGACATAAAGACGTAGATAGCTAAACAAACTAAGTCTATGTGTAGCTGGAATGCAAATTAACAGTAATATACATCATGTACATTGCATACATGACGTATTTATTATGTACATGACGTACATCATTCCGATGGGGGGGGGTATTTCGAGGGGGGGGTTTATTATTTCCCCAGCTCATTTTGAGGGGGGGTTAATTCGAGGGGGGGGTTAATTCAAGGGGGGGATAATTCGAGGTAATACGGTACACGTGGCACAGAGCTGGTCAAAAGTAATGCAGCAACTCACGAAAAACATATTAGCAGTGAGTATAATTGCAGAAATTTTGACCAACACTTTACCACACAGAAAACATATTTAGAAGACCTTGTGTTCCAGAAATGTCGAGATTATACGGGTACGATAAGTTTTATCATGTAGACGGCAAGACGTTCATCAACCTTGATAAAAGCTTTTAACGAGCAAAAAAGTAATGTCAACATTGAATAGACATAAGATCTGCAAATAAACAGAGAGTTTCCACGGTGATCCGGAATTAATGGGACATAAAAATTGTTTTTTTTTTAAATGCCCGCGCGAAAATTTATTTTACAGTGAAAATTTAACTTTTTGAGTTGACAAAAAAATTTACGATAAAATCGAGTGCCGTTCCGCGCGTGACAAGAAAACTGGTAGTGTTTATAACACTCCATCATGACGTCATCGGCCCTACACACACTAGTTTTCACCGTGACTGATGTGAAAACTGAAATGGCCACATGGCCACATCCAGCCTACTCTTATTGTATGCTACAGGTGTTTTAGTTTTCAAATTTTCAAAGCTTAACTTTCATGAATTTAAATTCTAATTTAAATAAAATTAAATCATTCAACCATGTTCGTTAATTTGCATTTGAAAAAATTTCAGTTTTCACACGAAGTCACGGTGAAAACTAGTGTGTGCAGGCACATTATCACAAAAAAATAAAAATTGTTCCAAAAAATAAAATTATTTCCAACACGGAACATACGTTGGTTGAACACGACTTCACCTTTGAAATATTTTTCTATTTTTGGGAAAATCCGGACATAAATATCCTGCTTGCGCGTTGTCGATTAAATCATAAGTAATTTTGGGCGCATACTTTGCGGTCCAAGTTATAAGCGGAAAATCGTGTGACAAGTAAACTTACTTGACAGGTAAATTTCTATATGCAGAAAAATTTTTTTTGCGTAAAATCAGTTATAACCACTCATAACTTTCTTGTCGTTTTCCCACTAGCGGAATTGAAAAAATCACATTCAGAACCGGCAATTAATGCATTTTCGCACTGAGCTGTTTTATTAACACGAGGTCATATTTTAGTTGAAGTGATAATTTTGCACAATCGTATTTCCATACGCAAAGACATTATATAGCCCAAAACATACCTATCCACTGTCCAAATAATTCCGAGTCACTCTAAAAAAAGAAAATGCACAAATTCAGTCCATAGAAATCCATACAACTCACTCTTTTTTTAGTAAATAGGCAAATAAGTATAGTATTATGCACAGAAATCGTTACCTAACAACCGTTTAAATACCATCAAGTGCCAATTTAAAGGTGCTCTTTTTTAAATGCCAGGGGTGTTTTACAGGTAAGTCGTTTTGAACCTTGGAAATTCTGAAAAAGTATTATCTCGGAAATGATAGCGCAATTTTTTGCCAATAGAAATACCTACCTATTTCCTCGAAATAACTCGCGGGTGATTGTTTCAGAGTACAAATTTTGAGGGGGTTTAAACGGGGGGGGGGGGGGGGTATTTCGACAGAAAGTTACATCAATGTGTATAAAGTACAGTGACTGATCACTGTACTCAATACACATTATCCATTTAAAACGATTAACAATTTTCTTTTCACTTATCGAAGTTTACCTCAGACGTAGTGCAAAACCCCAACTGATGAAAATTCTAAATTCGAATTTTTCAATAATAAAAACCTGGTGACTAGCTTAAAGAATGAGATTCTTTATAGGCACTTTACGGTATGGACAAAAACGTAAAAAAATATTTACAACCGATGCGAGGGATAATGATGCAAATCTATGGGGTATTCGAATTTCATTTTTAAATTTTTCGAGCAAAAACCCCATGAATGAACATTTTACCGCTTATTTCGTCTATGGGAAGCACTATTTTACCGTAAACTTGTCCACAAAAGTGGACCACGCATTTCAGATCTGTGACATTTTAAACGTCAACATTTAATTTGCCTTTATAGGTAGAAATACATATGCACAAACACAGATGTATGGTGCGAGACAAAAGCATTGCAACAAATCGCATATAAATTTTTATTACTTTTCTTTGTGTCAGTCTTGAGAAATAACCCATGACATGAAGATTTATTGTGACAAGTAAGGAAAAAGCCATACTGCCAGTTCTTTGAGCCAAAATCTCAGTGTTTATAGTGACTCACTTGACATTTAACACTGTATAAAATACCACACACACACTAGTTGAAATCAAAGTTCATGTCAACTAAATTCAACAAAATTTTGGTTAATTATGTGATTCCAACATTCCTTCGTGATAGAGCAGAGACAATTTTAGACCGTGACACTGAATTTTCATTGTTGCTGTTAAGTGTGACGCTTCAATTTTTTGTGTCATTTAGCTGACATTTTGGCAATGTGTGATGTCAACTAGTGTGTGGGCCCATTATCACCATTATGACTCCTTCACACAATCATGGGGTTCATTAGATTTTATGCCAGTCATGCACCTTGTAAAATGCCATGTAAAATATGCATAATGTCAACATAATTTGTCAAATATTTCAGACAAAGTAAAAAATAAAAATAATGTGTCAAATATTTTGCACATATTCACAGTTTTTATGTGAGGACAAAAATTTCAATTTCTCAACAATTTTTTTGGGATGAAAATTGAATAAATTTTATGGGCGATGCCTCATTGTACGTGATTTGATCAGCCTTGTGTTTAGGACAAACATCAAATTTCATAGATTACATAATAATTGACATTAAATTACATGTTTTTTTCTTGTTGTGGGCGTTTGATGGGGCTAATGTTATACACAGTCTCATTAACAACTACAAATAGACAGCAAGCAAAAATGTGCTTGATTGCGTAATCTATGAAATTTGATGTTCATTCTAGGCAATGATCAAAATCGAGACGTCACAAAAGTCAAATTGTCACTTTTCATGATGAAAACATAATTAAAATCTTAATACACTTCTTGTCACAGATAAACCGTGTGAACACATGGTTTTACATTCAGTATGAAATTTTATAAAATTAGTTTGACATTTTACATTTCACCAGACATTTTACAAGGTGCGGGCACCGGACATGTCTGTGCAACAAGATATACACTAAAATGACCAGAAAAATAAACATGTTATCCCTTTCCAACACCAAAAAAAAAGTTGTTTGCGCAAAACTTTTGTCTAACACCATAAAACACAGATATTTTGACGTATACCCATGAACAACGAACACATGAATTTATACACATACATAGAAATTGGCCGATGCACCGGCCGCTCAATGAGTATTTAATTATAATTGTGTGATATATGACAGGGGACTAACAGGTGCCAATCCCAGACCCTGTAACATGTCATGCCAATACAAAAAGTCATGTAATGTTCTCTGTAAAATGGTCTGTAATGGTTACTTGACACAGATATTTTTTCAAATTTTCACATTAAATTCTTTTTTATTTTATCATTTTTAAAATATAAATAGAACGAAATTTAAAAATTTTATTTCGGAATTTGCAGTTGGTAAAAACTCACCTGCCATAAATCACACATTTTAATAAACGGTACAAAGTACCAACTATTTATGTATTCTATCGCGAAAATTCAATTATCCCGAAATGTTTTTTCCCGCGTTTCGACTCGATATGTAGCTGAAAATTATATGCTCTCCGATTTAATAACGAAAAACACTGAAAATAAAAATCACATTAAATTGGGGAGCGTATAAAATTTCAGGAGCGAATTTCTCAAGTGGACAAGTGATCGGAAAAGTGACAGGTAAACTTGCAAGTAAATTTTTAACGAAAATTTTTCCGAGACACTTTCACATTTGAGTTTTCTTGTGACATTGCGTACCACTAGTAAGACACCATGATTCACACTGATATTACCATATTTCGATGAATAAAGTTATCAGATTCCATGCCAAAATATCTCGCAGTTTACCTAAGTAAATAACTGCGAGAAAGAATTCTATTCAGATTGAGTACTGTAGATTTCAGTTACTCGCGAAATTCGCTCCACCCAACTAAATATCTACTAAAAAAACGAGTCGGCCTCCGAAAAAAAAAACAAATCGAGAAAATCGAATCTCGCCGAAACCGCGCCGCAAAAAAAATCACAAAAACTCTCAAACCCCCCAAAAAGTACCCAAAGTACTCATATACTCAAAAGTAGTCATACCCATCGCGCGTCGGAACCGCCAGCCTCACAGGAGCTCGTACTGCCTGAGATGTATGCGCTGTATAATGTCGCGGCAGTCTTTGAACACGCGTCGAATGTTGTCAGTGTCGACGGCGCAAGTGAAGTGCGGGTAGCAGTGGTGCTTCCCGTCGCCCACCGACACTCGCTGGGGGGGGGTTGGGGGTTGGGAGTTAGGGGTTGGGGGTTGTCGTTGTTTTTGGGGGTGGCGTGGTTGTTGCATTTGGGGGTGGTTGTTTTTTTGTGGGGCGGGGGTCTCCAGGAATTTTACCCCCGCGGGGGTTCTTTACAGGTATCTCCAATGGAGAGGGGGTGGGGGTGACGTTACCACCCTACCCCTGACCCCCTTACAAATCACTCAGCTAAGCCCATCTGGAGCAAACTTTTCACTCAAAATAGCTAAATATTGTTGCTGTTTTTTTGTGCTAATTTTTACCTTAAACATGGCTATTTTGGGCTATTTATCACTGTATCAGTTTTTGGCTATTTATTTAACGCTTTTCCCTTTTCTCTGCCTTCTACACCTTATAATCCCATATATTGATCCCCACCAACCCCCTAGTGTGCACAACTTCCCAATATCACAACTTTTTGTTTGTGACAAACCTTCTACACAAAAAAAGAATGTATATTTCGGGCTGGGCATCGCAAAAACTGGACCAAACTCGAACTTACCAAAAATTCGCCCCGAATAAAATACTTTGCGCGCACAACCTCTGGATCCTCGCCCGCGTCCATGTGAACTGAGAAAAAAATATATTTAACGGTTAAAAAAGAAGTTGCAAAATGGTGTACATGTGAAATGATTACCGTATATCCTTGAATGAGCCTCCCCTATGAACCCCCCCCCCCCTGTTAGCTGGCTGAGGATAAAAACACTAAAAAATTAAACTAAATGAATCAGATTTTTTTAAAATAAAGATCAGTTGAACAATCAAGTGGAATCCCTACTTACAACCACTTCTCTTGTTTTCTACTTGTCACTTTTCTTGACACCGCTTCGCTTTCGCAACCGGGACGGGTGCAAACTATGGTTTGCAAAAATCAATTTTTTAACGTCTTGTTTTTTAAATCAGTTTTTTTATAAATTGATTTGAAAAAATTTAAATCAGATTTTTTAAAATCAGATTTTTTAAAATCGTCCAAAATGGGTTACAGAGACAAAATATGTGTATGTTAAGTGTCCGACAATGTATTGTTTTGTCTATTGTGGTCATATTATGACTGTGGAGTCATGGGATAGCATTATAAGCAGTGATTTCTTTTAAAGTTATACATTTTTATGTCGACCTATTACATACATCGCCTTTTGTCGAACGTTTGTGCTAAAGTGAAGTTCAGCATGGAATAGTGCTTAAATATGGTTGTAAAAGAAGGCTAATACATTGACAGTGATGTTTCACACTGTAGAAGTATGTGGGAGCACATTGGCTGGATAATATATACTACACGAGCATGTCACGTCTTATTTTTACACGGTAGCATGAATAAATGGAAGCTTTTACACTAAAAATGCCCCAAAACCCATGAAAACACCACCAATGGTAATGTGTATGAGAAATTGCGCGCTTGCGCGTAAAAATTTTTTTGCAGGATATCTAGTGCAAGTCTCCCAGAAACTTTGCTTTTTGATTTTTTAAATTAAAATCAGTTTCCACCCTTTGATTTAAAAAAAAAATCAGAGTTTTTTAAAAATCAGGTAAAAAAATCAAGTGCCAACCCTAGTGCAAACACTACACAAAAACAGCGAACACTCACCTTCAGGTGGTATCTGATAATTCGCAAAATCGGGAAAATAATCCTCCAACTTGTGTCGGCCCGCTTTGATCTTTTCCGCCAGCAAATCCTGCTTATTCAAAAACAAAATGACCGAAATCGTTTTCAGCCATCGATTGATCCAGATCGATTTGAACAGCGACAAGCTTTCTTTGAGGCGATTTTGACTCTCGTCCTCCCACAAAACTAGATTGTAACTGGAACTGGCGCAGACGAATATTATCGCCGTGACGTCGTTGAAGCACTGGATCCACTTTCGACGCTCGTCCCGCTGCCCGCCCACGTCGAACATGTGGAATTTCACCTGCATCGGTGGTCCGGTGGTTAGGGAAGTGAGGCGGGTTCGAGTTTCGCTGTTTTTGAATGAGAATGGGTGGTCTAGTGGTGAAGCGGGTGAGGTAGGTTCGAGTTTCGGTGTTTTTTTGGATGAAGATTGTCCAAAACGGGATTCGATTTGACTCATGTGATTTTTTATGAATATTTTTTAGTTACAAATAACCAAAACGTGATAAATCTAGGTACATTCCGACATATATAGCCAAAAATAGCTATTTTGAAGGTGGAAATTGGCATGGATGCATAAATTAGTGATTTTGAGTGAAAATTGGGGGAAAACAGCTCAAAATTAGCTACAGGTAATGGTTCGGGGGACACAAGCCAAAATTGTGCCTCGGAACGGATAAATAAATAGCTGAGAGGAATCTAGGATATATTGGTGGCCAGTTTGGGTGCCACCCCTATCAGACCCCTAGCCCACAACCTCAAGGGTTGAAACCTGGAGATGGAGACCCCCCATTCAAAATGAATGACCCCCCAACAAACCCTATCAACTTCGAAATGGGTCTCAAAAATGCCAGTGGTCATGACGCGGCAGCGCAAAACATCCTGCTCCGTGGGCACGTAATCCGCCCGTCGAATGTCGTCGATTTTGTCGAGAAAACTGCGGGGATTTTTTAAATTTTTTGGAGGGTGTATTGTGGTCACACACGCGCCAGATTATGGAAGAAATTTGTGGAATTAATTATCTGTTTTAAATACACTTCAATTTACACGTCATTTTTTATACCTGTCAACTGCAGTTGACGGAGTCATCATTCCGGTGAAATGAAATGCATTTGAAGCTGATTTATCAGTTTCCGAAATTTCGGCCGTAAATTAAGTGTGCGCGGGACTAATGGCAGCATTTTAAAGTGATGTTTTTTATTCAGACCCATAAAATTAAGTCAAGGCAAATATATTGGATTACGTATTGGAATTAAATAGGGAATAATCCCTGGGCAACTGCGCTCTGTGGACAACTGAGTGCGCGTACTGGGCAGCAAACACCCCTGGGGGAAGTTACGCACCCTGTACCCAAACTGTGAAGTCTTGACAAATGTCATGTAAAATGTAAAACAAATATATAAAAAAATTTACTCTAATTTTGACGATTCGCATGACAATTGTATGATATTTTGCATGACATTTCACATTTGACTTTACACTTTACAGGGCGCGAGAATGGCACCTGGACAACCGCGGCACGCGTTACGTCGATGTAAATGTGTTCTTGTTTGCAGAGTTGTTAACAGTACCGAACTTTTTTCAAAATATACGTTAACATAGTATTCATTTTTTACTCACCCCTTGAGTACAGAAAACGTAAAGTAAATTTTTTTACTTTTACTCGTGAGTAAACGTTCCCAGAAAACGTAAATGTCGCCAAAATTTTCGAGAAATGTCGCTCAAAATCACTCATTTTCATAACTTTTTGTCTAATTTACGCAATTTTTGACTATATATTTTGTTATATACCCATTTTCGACTAGTTTCCCATATTTTTAGCACATTTTCTCCCTTTTTCCCTTCTATGCCTTTAAAAACCTATATAAAAGGATCTAAAATACGTTTTCTGTACTGGAGTACTTTCAAAAAGTATACGTAAAAGCGAGTACTAGAACTTTTCTCGGAGGAAACGTAAACGTATTTACTCTTTACTCGAGTATACGTATTTATCGAGTAAAAGTAAATACGTTTTAACAACTATGCTTGTTTGTTAGTTTGATTTTCGCTTTTCGTGATTTTCATTCAAAACAAAGTTAGTAAAACCTAATATCTACAATATTTACCCATGTAAATAATATCCGTAAAGTAGAACCCATGCTCGGCTACGAATTTCTTCTAATAAGACACCTCGTAGGTTTTAGCACTTTTTACTCACGAAAAATAGCATGGCACCCTTCAATAGAATGGCAGACTGAAAATTTGACAAAAAAATAAAACTGCTCTCATCTACATGAAAAAAATTCGGTAGTCGTCTGTGTTGAGAGAAATATTTTTTACTTTGCCGTTATACCCCCAGCCCCCCCCCCAGTAGGCCACATAGTTTGGCGTAGACCAGGGACGTATCCAGGATTTTTGGGCGGGGGGGGGGGCTGCTTGTTAACGGAGGCCCCCCCGCCCCCCCTGGATACGGCCCTGGCGTAGAAACTCAAACATTCGTTTAATTTAATCCAAATCAACTGCCATTCATATCTGCTAACGTTTTTACCATTTTCAGCGAACATATGTAGCTACCCCCGCCCCCCCCCCAAAACAACATCAACAACAATAACAAAAACGACAACAGCAACAAAACAACCCCCCCACAAAACGCAAACGGAGTCAAAGCCATAAACATGCATTCAACTGAAGCCACTTGCTGCAGCGACGGCACGAATGCACGCTTAGTGCCGACGTCAGCTTAGAGAACCGACATTTATGACCCATTTTTACCCCCCCCCCGACCCCCCCCCCCCCGCCCAGCTATTGAACTATCCCGGAGGCAATAGTTTTGGCTACTATCCCTTGACCCACCCACATCGACCAGCTATCATACATTATTTCCATCTATCTACGTATTTACCTAGGTAGGCTCTTTACGTACTTTTAACAACTCCATATATGACATTTTTCGAAATAAAAACACTTTTATTTTAAAAAGCGAGGGGGTGCTGAAATATTTACGTTTTCTCGACGTGCCATTTTCTATATTGTTCCAATTTTGCGTTGTATTGTTACGTTTTCACATTCCCAAAATCCAATAAATCAGCCCTTGCACTTTTAAATATTTACGTAGTTATATACGAGAATATATGGTATTTATACGCATGTGAACTTGTTACGTGCAAGCAACTATTCCACATGAGTACATTGTTGCCGCGCACACAAGTTCACTAACAGAAGTAAACTCAATTTGGGTGCTCAGAAATCAGCTTTGAACGCATTTGAGTTGACCACAATGATTTATTTTCAATCTTCGTCAACTGCAGTTGACAGACACCGTATTCCGGTGAACTCAATTGCGTTCAAAGCTGATTTATGAGTTTACTTCTGTTCGTTTACTCAGTTACTTCAGTTTGTCAACTAGTGTGCGTAGAGCCGCTGAGTCTAGTCAGTACTCCGAAAACAGGAAATATCCATAATGCCGCGCAGTGCCATTTCAGTTGACATTTGTGACCTTGATTGAAGCTGAACCATACAGTGCAAAAGCAAATTTGCAAATTGATAACTGCTCAGCTAAGTGTTTCTCAGCTAGGGCACCGATCCCGAAAATTTAAGATACCAATTCCGTTTGAAAGAAAATATTCATTTGGCAAATTTTTCCGGGACCAACATCGTGATTAGGGTTCAAACGGGATCCCTATCCCGGATCCCGTGAAATTCCGGGATTTAGCAATCCCGATCCCGATCCCGAAAATTTTCAAATCCCGATCCCGATCCCGAAAAACTTCCATGTCCGGGATCTAACGATGGCAAAAAAAGATTCGAAAATTCGAAAACATTTTCGAATTTTCGAATTTTTTCGGAATTTTCGAATTTTTATTTCACCCCTAGAAAAAACACTTAAAAATCGATTTATTTTTTAAAAAATTCGAAAATTCAAAAATTCGAAAATACTTTTCGAATTTTTTAGGGAATTCAAGGCAAAAAAACGCACTCATAGGTTCAACGTGCAAAATAAAACGACAAATGATACGCGGTGCGTATGAAAAAGCGAAACAAAACAAAAAAAACGTCCAAAAACGTTGAAATGTATAATGTGAAATGTCTTGCAAGTGTCAAAAGTTATGAAAATGCCCTTGAAAATGGCTAACATATTTGAAATTTTCCACAGCATTTCCATGACTTTAGACAATGTGCATAACACTTGACATTTCACAGAGCATTTTACAGGTGTCTGGGACTGCCCAAAGGAACTGCACATATTTATAAGTAAAAGGGATGTGATCAAAGAGATACTCCAGCCACATAACACCTTACATTGAAATCTACCATATCCCATCTGAATAAAAGAACCAAAATTAAAAAAAATTCATCATATTTATCAAAGCAATTTGATAAATATAATTAAAAAAATGTAATGTGTGTCCTTTTATTCAGATGGGGTATGGTAGATTTCATTGTAAGGTGTAATGTCGCTGGAGTATAAGAGTGGTTTCGAGTATTGGTTTGAGAAGTACCCGTATCTTGTGAAGTCAGCACTGTATGCACTGAGTACACTCAGTGTGTCACCCACTTCCAAAACAGTCCCAATTCTGCGTTTAAAGCTTCAGATTCAATATTTTTCCAAAAAAAATCGAAAATTATTTGAAAAAATTTGAAAAATAGCCCAAAAAATTCGAAAATTGCCAAAAAAGATTCGAAAATTCAAAAATTCGAAAATTAAATTCGAAATTCGAAAATTAATGTCAGGAAAAATTCGAAAATTCAAAAATTCATTTTGGAAAAAACACTTAAAAATTTAAATACTTTTTTTTGGAGGGTTTGCCATCGTTACCGGGATCCCGATCCTGGAAAAATTAGTGGAAATAATAAAAAGTGAAAAAATGACATTTTTGCATGCAAAAATGTGTACGCAACCCCCCAGCGTTCATTTTATGCCAATTTTCTGGCATCCAACAGTGTTTTGAGACCTTTATGAACAACTGTGGATGCCAGAACATTGGCCAAAATCTCTATCCCAAGACCCCAATCCCGATCCCGAAAAAATGCCAATCCCGATCCCGAAATCTCAAAAAACCAATACCGATCCCGATCCCGAAAAGTCAATCCCGTTTGAACCCTAATCGTGATTACGGATATTTTATCGGGATCGGGATTTGAAAATTTTCGGGATGGGGGGGGCCACGGAATCGGGGCCGCAAAATTACGAAAATATCGGGATACGGGATAGGAACCCGTTTGAACCTTTGAACAACACTTATCAGTTTACTTTTCTATTGACTAGAACAGCTACGTTACTGATTCTGCACACCTTTGTACATGTAAAATATCAGCCCCCCTACGCAGTAAGCAATCATGTACATAAATAATACCGTATTTCTTCTACTAAAAGAGCGCCGTTATATTGTTTTCGTCCATACATTTCTCATTTGACAATGATTTTATTTTTAATGAAACATTAGCAATATTTTAATATCAGAGGATCAATTTGAAATGTCAGATGAATATTTTAATGGTTTGGGCATTCTCGACATCATTTTTTTCATTTGTATTTTGGCACTTTTCGAATGTAATTTCTACCTGCCGTTCTATTTTTTTCGTGTTGCAAAAACGTGCCAAAACTATCCGTACCACTTCTACTGCGGGTATGTCGTTCTATTAGAAAAAATACGGTATTTACATAAATATGCATCAAAATTTGCTGCCTAAAGCATGGTTTCTAATTAATATGAATGCGAATGAATTCTAAAAATAGCTATTTGTTACAATAATGTCGCGTGGGCCGGGTGGGAATGACATATTTTATAGGCTAAAAAGTATTCTAACATGTGACATGTCTAGGGTGTCAAATTTACGTTTTCCGTTTTCCGTTTCCCGCAGGCAAATTTTTTCCGTTTTCCGGCTGCTGAAATTTTTTATCTGTTTTCCGTTCCGTTTTCTGGCAACATTTTTTTCCGTTTCCATTTTTCCGGCTCATTTTCCGTTTTCCGGCTAAATTTTCAGTTTTTCCGCCTTTTTTCCGTTTTCCGCCTCAATTTCCAGTTTTTCTGCCTTTTTCCCATTTTCCGCCTAAATTTTCCATTTTTCCGCCTCATTTTATTTTTTTCTGGCTCAACTTTCTGTTTTCTGATCAGCCAAACTGGTAAAAATTCATGCAGATTGTCAATGATGTAAAAAATTTTCTGTTTCCAGCAAAACTACTGCAAATTTTTTCCACTTCCAGCAAAATTTCAGCCAATTTATCCGTTTTCCGGCAAAATTTCAGCAAGTTTTTCCATTTCCATGCAAATTTGATTTTTCCGTTTCCGTTTTTCCGGCTTTTTTTTCCGTTTTCCGGCCGCTGAAATTTTTTTTCCGTTTCCGTTTCCGTTTTCCGCCAAGTGCAAATTTTTTTCCGTTTTCCGTTCCGTTTTCCGGCCTCTGAAAATTGTTTCCGTTTCCGTTTTCCGTAAACAATTTTTTTTGACACCCTAGAGATGTCGTCAGAAAAGAAATAGGGGAATATGGCTAAAAATAGGTATACCAGCACATTTTGTTTCCGGGATAGATGGGCGATTTGGGGGGGGGGGTTCCGTACCCCCATTGTATCCAAATTGAATACATTCTCCTTTGGACAAAAAACTGTGAACTAATTTAGGCCTCTCTTAAATACTGGACGTCTGTTGCTTCAGCTGTCTGTTGTACATAAAGTTAAATTGATAAATGTAAATAAAATAAATTGAAATGTAAAAATATCCAAGTGTAGTAGTTGATTGAACTAGTTCAATCAACTACTAGACAAGTCAATCATTATAACATTTTGATTTTCCAATACCAACATAACTCTCATTGTCCCAACAAACCCAGCCGATTTAGTAAAATTTTATAAAAATTTAAAAGCTACGCAAATCTCCTTTTAAACAACGTTTTTGCAAATGTTTTTTAGAATTTAAAAAAAACACTGATGAGTTTATTCTGAATGTGACTGAACCAAGAGAAAAGCAAACCCCATACAAAGGAGACAGACAGAAGTTACGGATTGCAACCACCAATTCTCTACTGGACATCTTTTTGCAAATTGATAACTTTCACAACCCTGCTGGTGTCTGTCCCACACCCTGTCAAGTGTAAAGTTAAATGTCAAATTCCATGCAAAATGTCTTAGAAAAATTCTTAATTGTCATGCAGTGTCAAAAGTTTAGTAATAAAATATTTCATTTTTACATCTATTTACTTTTTACATGACATTTGACATGTCCAGGTCATTAATTGTTGTCTATAAATTCACTCATAACTTGAATAAAAGTTTACTTTTCACTTGACTTCACACTTTTCTCATGTTATCAATTTTCAACATTATTTCCAGACTGTTATGTTTGGAGGTCTACTCCTTGACGCAAAATTAGAAATGTAATCGGAATTTTTTTGGAAAAGTTAAGTAAAATTAACCTTGAACTTCATAAATATAAACTACATAAAAACTACATAAGAACTACAAACACTTCCCAAACTGTGGAAGCAATATAAAAGTATATGTCATATAAAAAAGAAGTTAAATGAATAGATAGTGATGACTAGACTTCAAACTTTACTTAATTCTTACCATTATTCTTGACACTTGTGCAAGTGCAGAATCGACAGCGGCAATCCCAAATACATTCATCAGCAACCGAAACCCACCACGGCAAGCTGCGAAAAGCACCCGGGTGCGAAATCACACCAGAGTCCCTTTTGTATGCATGTGCACTATACATACAATGTACACAATACATACGCGCGCGTGTGCACTTGGGGGTGAAAATCGATCCGTTTCACGGGGCGCGGGCGCGGGGCTCAAAAAGATAGCCCCGCCGCCACCCGGAACACTACTGTGCCCCAAGGCGTGTAGGGCACACTTGGTAGGGCGATTTTGGAGGGCATCTGTTATTGTTGTCACCTTAGTGCCTGAGGGTTCGAAATGGTGCTCATTTTGCATTTGCGGATGAGTGACAAGAGAGTGATAAGTGCTAAGTGCTAGGTTTAGCTAGGTTGTAAGTAAGTGGCAATGAAACTTGTGAGTTTCACATATAAATTATGATCTTCACAAATGAAATTATGATTTTAACATACTGTATTTACTCAAATAATCCCCCACATAATCATTTCAAGGGGGGACTATTAGCGGGTGGAATTATTCAAGAGGGGAATAATTATTTTGCCAACATATTCAAGCATGTTTCTATCACCTCATTTTGTTAAATTTGCTTTATTAACAGCATACCATACCATTTTTGTTGAAATTATACACAACAAATTTATCATATACTCAAAGGGGGAATATTTGAGGGGGGATATTTGAGGGGAGATTTTTTCCCTCATTCATCTAACAGGGGGGTATTTAAGTGGCGGATTATTCAAGACAGGGGAATTATTTCATTAAACACAGTAAATCATCTTGATGTTTACATACATTTTGAATTTCAAGAATGACCGGATTAGAAAATTTACAGATTTTTACCTTAAGATTTAACTGTTTACATTTAGTTGTGAGTTGTGAGGATTGGGCAATGGGCAATTCCTTACTTCTCAGGATCAGGAAAGTGATTTATTTGACTTTGTCACACCTTGTCATGAATGTCAAATTTGAAGTGTAGTTTTCAAAATTGTACATACAATGGTCACATTGTTATGGTACTTTTGTCACAATGGTTTAATACAGAATACATCATGTAAAACATCATTTCCTTCAAATGAAATCTCATCCAGCACTAGCTTTTGATTGATTTATGAAGGAAGCGGAATATTTTCTATGCCGATTGAAAACTAAAAGAGTATTCCCATTTTTTTCCATTACCAGATTACAATGAATGTTAATTGCACACAATGATTCTGCACAACTGATTTTGCACAGAAAAATGATAAGAGAATAACTCGTTTATTAAATAAATGAGAGACATTTTCATGGCAACATATCAACATTCCCCCCATTCACCAAATCTGCACCACTAAACAGCAGTGAAGCAGTACTAACTTCCAGGTTCTGTTACCCTGTTGCCTATAGCACATACATGAATACACTATATAGTACATACTTTATGTATTCACGTTTATAGGTATTTATGTGTGTACACATGTATAAATATATGTACACCGTATATTATTTAGAATGTTGTGCCAACTGCGAGATGTTCCCCCAACACCGTACAGGATGAAAATGTAAAAATCATTGTAGAAAATATACTTAAAAAATTGCTAAAAAAATGTGTATCTACAAACACATCTTACGTACACAAATATATATTGTAGTGTCAGCGGGCATGAAACAAAAGGCAAAACGCAATTTTCACTTGCGCAAAACAAAATTATCATGAAAATTGCCCCCACAGTTAATGAGCGCTCGTATATCCCTGATAATAAAAATGGCAACATGCGTGGGATTTAATTGCCGCCAAAAATATAGCAATTAAAAAGATATTATGGCGTCAGAGGAAATAAGGTAAAATAGACCCCCGGTAAACGGTACGGTACATAAGTATATTCCGGTACGGTGCAGGAAATTTACCCACCCAACTCGAAAGGTGAAGGGGAAAGTCACCCAACTTTGGAGACCCCCGAATTTGTATCACACGCACTAGTTGACAACCGCTTATCAGTCAACTAAAAATCCATCTCTACCAATGTCCCATGTTTAATCCACCTTATGATCAACCACAGTGCAATTACTCATCACTCATTCATATTGCATATCATCATCTGATGTGTTCCAGCGAACTCAAACGTGTGCAAAACAGATTTAGCAGTTGACTACTGAACTGATAAACCGTCAACTAGTTCGCGTAACCACACCATATCGTTATCCAATTCCCAATACAATTACAATCAAATACTCTGGCAAATACTACGCCCCATCATGCATATTTCACGCCATTCAAAAAAGGGCCCCGGTTCCCTTTGAACGGCACCGAAACCCGGATTAAATGTTTAGCATTAGCATTTCGCAGCGCGGCACTTTACGTCCAGACTGTATTTTCTAAGTGCGTGGAAACACGATATTGTCTGGTGCGATTTAGCCAAGGCTATTTTTAGAATGCACACAAATGTCTGCTAAATGCGGTCAGAGTTGTTTGTTGGGGGGAGGGGATTAGAGACAAAATTAATCAAAAAAATCGTCACTTGGGTAAGTAGCTGAGAAACTTTAGGTAGACCAGAATAGCCCACACATTAGTTGACACATGTTTGTCAACTGGTCTGTGTCAACTCAGATTTTGGCTTCAAGTGTCACAGAGAGACATTTGGCACATGTGCCAATGTTGAGAAATCATTATTATGGCAAGTGTATTGGAAGATCATTCTTACAAGTGAAGCTGTAAACTCAGTTGATATGTATAGAAAGAGATAAAGAGTGCAAAATTGCACTTGCCTCAGGTGGGAATCGAACCTGCATGTTGAGTGCCTAAACTGCTAGACTACAGAGACGGCTTGGTTCTAGTCACTATTAGGGGCTGACATGCTGCGACAGCAATGCCCTTAACAATATGTGTCAACTAGTGTGCAGACTGCAGAATGATTTTAATGGAAATTAGGACAAAATTATTCAAATATTTGCCACACAGGCATAAAGTCGAAATTTGGGGGGAGTTTCAGGGTAGTACCTAGGGATGGCTGGAGGTTTTTCATAAAAATTTGTCTTTAAAAATGCAAGCATCCATACCATTTTTTAAACTGCAGCTAACATTTTAAGTACAGTATTAGTACATTCATTAGGTATTTTGCACTTTTTGCATGCGCTTTTACAATTTCACATATACATCACCATTGGTGGTTGTTTTCATTGGTTTTGTGGCATTTTTAGTGTAAAAGCTTCCATTTGTTCATGCTATTCAGTAATAATAAGCTGTGATATGTTAGTGTAGTATTAAATATTCACACATGCTTCTATGTGTGAAACATCCCTCTCTCAATGTGTAACCTCTTATAATGTTATTTATCATGTTATTTAAGCACTATTTCATGCTGAACTTCACTTAGTCATGAACATTGGACAAAAGGCAATATTACAAAAAGAGTTGACAAAAAAGGGATATTTTTGACAGAAATCACCATTTGTAATACCATGGCTCTACAACCATTCAATGGCTATACATAACATCACAAAATGAAATACTGCCATTTGTCTGATGTACCATGCCGTAACCATATTTGGGAACTTTTAAAAAAGGCCCCCTCCCCCGCATTGGAGACTCCACCGCCATGTCCGGCGCATTTTTCAGGTGCATGAATGTAAACCATTTGTTTTAAATCTTTTATCTCTAGAAAGAACATCAAAAATAGTCCGCAGTCTATTCTAGAGGTTCTTTCCCATTAAACGGCGGCGCCATTTTCCAGAAACCTGGGAAATTTCAATTGAAAATGTCTATTCCAAATCTATTTTCGTCTGGCGTGACTTTTTCTGATTCGACCGGTGCGTCACGAGAGCGATTAAATACCTGTCGTCTGGACGTCTGCAGATTTCATTTTACGCAGATACGTATTTGCATACATACACGGAAAGCAATGTATTGATGGCTTTACGGGGCTCAAACGAATTGACTTTTCGGGACCGCTTTTTTAGTTTTCGGGATCGGGATTTTAGCCAATAAGTGTGGTATTTGGTTCGGTATCTGGTTTCCACTTATCTTTGCAAAACGTCTAAAAATGCGCTTGTACCTAATCCAGGGAAGTGCCTTAAAAGGCTGTATAGAGAATTACATTCAGCACAAACTTCATTTTCTGACTTTTTGATCATTAGCTTTGGATTTTTCCAATTTTTCGGAATGCAGGATGATGGTTAACTAGTGGCACTCTGCCAAAAATCACTAACAATTCTAAAACACACAAACCATTCAAAGCCAACATACACATTTACGACATGTTTAAAATGCACATTTATGAATTAAATATGTGCTTGGATAAGGTGAAATACATGTATGAGAGTCAGCATGGGGGGCAATGTAACGTGTATTTCGAAATGATTCACCTCATACTAAATACTACACCGTAAAAATACTGAATACCTATGCGCCCTACCGGTTATGCAACGGTATGTAGTATCGAACAATAAGCATTTTTATATCGGAAATTTTGAAACAATCCCAATGGGGATTCAGGATATCATATTCAATATCGAGTATCGATAATTCGATATCGAAAATTCTGAAAATTACCTATTTTGAAAAGTGATGAGGGAGCGAGTGCAAAAATCGCACTGCCACTGGCGGGAATCGAACACGTGTCTACGTATCACGCGTAGCGCCCCAATCGCCGGACCACAGTGACTAACGGAACCAGCTGCCAAAAGCTCATGTAACAGAGGCATATCTACCCCCCACAAAAAAAAGAAAAGAAAAAGGATCACCAACTATTTAGCGCAATCGATTAACTGAAACTCATTACTCCGATCAAAACATTGTCTAATCCCGCTGTCCTGCCACAGCCGTTTGGCGTGATCGAACATTTCCTGGGGTCAAATTCAATTCGAACGTAGGGCGCGTAGGGCGCCAGTAAGCGCGTGAAATTGTGCAAGGATAAGCATTGCGTATAGTTGGCGAGAGATTTCCCACTTGGCATTTCGCACTTGCCTCGCGCGTAGGGCGCCCTACCTGCGCCCTACTTTCGAAGTGAATCTGGCACCTGGGGGTAGGAATCGTCGTCCTTGTGCTCTATCAAGTACGATTTGCTAGGACCGTTCGAGTCCGGGTCCCCCAGGGTTACGGGGGGTACTAAAGTGTCCATGGCGGACAGCATTACCTGTGGAGGGGGGGGTAAATGTAAGGGTGGGGGTACATGGATAGACTTGTTAGCTTATGCGTATTGTGTTTTTGTATTATCGACAGGACCAACCATTGATACCACTAAGTGAAAAGAAAAGTGGGAAGTTAATTGTCGGAGTGGGAAATTCATGGCACTGTTTACAAAAAAAATTTACTAAAATTAAAAGGTAGTAAATAGTTCCCTATCAAAATAGGACTATAATTCTCATTCGAAACAACAAAAAAGTTTAGTTAGCGGGAGTGCACAAACATAAATATTTATTATTGAGGCACCCCACACCAAACCTTATTGTTTATGAATAATTATAAAAAGTCATTTTAAGTGCCACAAGTTTACTTTTCAATCGGTGAAAAAAACGAACGTTTAGTGAGTCGCGAATATTTCTCCGCATATCCTGCTGCTTTTCCACTCGTTCTCTGGACAATTTTAAAAATTCTAAATAAAAAATTCCAAATGGAAATGTAAAATTTGATGTCGATATTTTCATGATTTAATTTTCAATATCGAGATCGTTATCGACGCTCAATATTCTATTAATATTTATCTATGTTGTCAAAATGGTTGATATTCAATACGAGATGTTCTTTGAATCATAGGCAGCATTTTTACCTACACAAAATAAACTTTTTCTCAACTAACTTTCAACTAACAACTCACTTTGCACATTTACATTTTCATGGCAGAAACAAAAATAATTTTTTCACATAAAAAAATTAAACAAACTTTTCACTAAATCCATTGATATGCAATATTCTCATCTGTTTTACGATCGTGCTTTTGCCAGACTCCCCGGCGCCTGTGAAAAAATGAAAAAAATCATTTAAATGGCAAAAACCGCTTTCGGAGGAAACGCAGTTTTTTATTTAGATTTTAAGCACAGATAACTGGGGTGAACACAGAATTTCCGTTCTCTTGAATACTCTGAAAGGTTCTACACACATTAGTTGACAACCAAATGTCAACTGGTTCCCATCCCAATTCAAAGCTTGATGACGAGCCGAGGAACGACGTTCAAATGAATGTGTTGAATCGTGTTGCAAATGAAGCTGTAGTTTTGATGACAAAATATTGTGGTAGACCGCAAAGTATGAGCAAAATCTCTTGATAAATTCCGAAATACCACCCCCCCCCTCGTTTCACAAGCCCCCTCCTCAAAATTTCCACTATGAAAAACCCGGGCTGGTAATTCACGAAAATACGGTATTATGAAGAAACTGTATGGTAGGTTTCCATACTAAGTGTGATGTCGGCCGAGATATGTGCAATGTAAATAGAAGGTCAGGATAGAGCAGGGGTCTCCTAGGGGGGGGGGGGCTGGGGGGGGGCTGCCCCCCCCCAAATCGGCCAGCTATCTATCTATCCCGGAGACCGCTCAGCTATCTATCTATCCCGAGGCAAAGTTTATGGTTACTACCCCCAAAGACCCCCCCCCCAAATCGCTCAGCTATCTATCTATCTGGAGTGGTTTTTGAGAAATTTTGCCCCAATTTTCGCTCAAAATCACCAATTTTCGCACCTTTTTATAGTTTTTCACCTTCAAAATCGTGCTTTCCGGCTATATACATGGTTATATACCTATTTTTAGCCATTTTATACCTACTTTTGGCTATTTTCAACTGATTCTTAGCGATTTTTTCCCCTTTCTGCCTTCTTAACATTGAAAAAGCCTATATATTGTGCCCCCGCCAGCCCCCCACCCAGAAAATTTTTTCAGCTATCTATCCAGCCCCCGCGAGGGCCAAAATCCTGGAGACCTCTGGGATAGTGTATGTGTAAACAACTCGTCAGCAAGCTTTGAATTGGGATCGGTACCAGTTTGACATTACACCGTCATTTAAATTTCAAATTGAAAATTATGTCAAATCACATTTTATTAATCCATAACTCAAACAAAAAATTTATTTGAAAGAATCCACATATTCACAATTCGTAATCTGACATTTTCAATCCAGAATAGGGTTGGCCGATGTTTTTTTTAAACGTTTTTTTTTTTTTTTAACGTTTTTTTTAATAAAAAAAACATGACGTCCGAAATGTTTTTGTTTTTTTTAAAACATGGACCGAAATTTTTAGTACTAAGCACTAGGTATTTTGTAAAATTTTTGCGCGCAAGCGCGCAATTTCACACACAAATTGACATTGGTGGTTGTTTTCATTGGTTTTGTGGCATTTTTAGTATCAAAGTATCCATTTCTATGTACTACCATGGGTTAATAAGCCGTCATATGCTGCTGTACTATATAATATTGAGGTAATATGCTTCCATGTACCTCCACAGGGTGTAACTTCACTCCCAAAGTAACAAGCTCCTTTTATAACCTTGTTAGATCACCATTCCGTGCCAAACTTTACCTGAAGTCACGAACATTCGACTATAAGGCGATATACGAACGATATGTCGACGAAAAATGGATATTTTTGACACAAATCACCACTTTTAATGGTATCCCATGTCTCCACAGCCATTATATGGTCATATATAACATCACAGAGTGTTGCCACTGTCTGATATACCTATATATGTTGACACAAGGTCATATCTGGGAGCTTTTAAAAAAAACGTTTTTTTTAAAAAAAACAACGTTTTTTTTAATAAAAAAAAACATCGAGTTAAAAAAAAACGTTTTTTTTCCAACCCTAATCCAGAATTCAATCGATTTCTCTTATCAACTAAATTTTTCATTGAATGTATCAAGGTGAATAATTTTGAATGAAATGAATGACCTCTGGATTTTTAAAACGGTCAAATTGAAGAATTCAAATTCAATAATTAACATGATCGCATAATATCAATAAAAATTCAATTGACAACTGAAATCAATTGACGCCGCGTCAACTAGCTGTGCTAATTTAACTGACATTGTCAATTTATCCCCCATGATAGGGTTGGGACAATGTGACTTCTCAATATCGATATCCGCTATTTTTAAGAAACTCGATGTTGATAAAGACCCTCGGCCTCGATGTCGATATTCAATTGGATTTTTTTTCGACATTTTTCGATATTTAAAAATTGTCCACATCACAGTACATCGATATTAGACATCCAAAAATAGTCGATATACATTACAATACGTCGTCCCAACCCAGAAACCCCCCCCCCCGAAAAAATCCCCCCCCCCCAAACCGACCCAACAACAAAAGTCTATGCGTGGCCCTAATAGTAGCCTTATCCTTAGCCAACTGCTCCTCAATATGTTTGCTTCTCAAACGGGCAGCTTTCTCTTCGTCGTCAGCTGAACTGGACGATAGACAGGACAGACCCATGGCTACCGTAATCGGCTACCGTAATGGCGGTTACGGTATTGGGTTACGGTAGCGGGGTTACGATATCAGCGGTTATGGTAGTTGGTTGGCTGTTGAGCAGGGTGAATAGCGTCTGTGTTGGGGATGTTGTTTTATTTTTTGATGGATTTTTTTTTAAAAATTGTGGGAAAATGTCATGTTTGCGTCTGTAAAATCGAGTTTGTTATTTTGTAATTTGCAAGTTTAAGAATTTAAAGTGTGAGGTGGCCATTTTGAAGTTTGATAAGTGGGTGGTTTTTCAATGAAAGCAAGTTTTTGGAGCATTCAAAGAAATGTGGCCACTGACATTTTTGCGTATAATTGATTCTGCAGAGTCGATTTCACATAAAAAATACAAATTTCAGCTTATCAGCTGACTTGAAAAATAAATGCTTTTCGGTGATACAATCCTCAATTGTTTAAATAAAAAATACCAAATTCCTCTAGGCTTAATCTTTTGAAAAAATAATCAGAAAAGTCACATTTATTGGAAAATGTGAAAAATTATCTTCCATATGCATCTTTTATCATCAGCAGTAGAAAAACGAAAAAACTAAAATATTTAAAATAAAATTTAAGAATGAGAATATACCAATTCCGTATTCAAGCAATGAGTCATATCATAGAAAGCAGACATGACACTATATACGTTTTCACACCGGGAACCAATTTCGATTAATCCAACTAGGTTATTTTCAGGGTACCCAATTTTTTTAGCCCAGGTCCAGCTACCAGACGGTGTCAAATGGCATGCAAAGTGTTAAACGCAGGGAGAAATACACTTTACCCAATTTACACTCAAAATTACTTTCATACCTTTTATCCTTTTTCACATTCAAAATCACTATAGACTTCTAAACTATTGTCGTTTGTGTGAATTTTCAGCTGTTTTTGGCAATATACCTACGTGCTTATGTAGCTCTTTTTAGTCATTTTCACATATTTTTAGTGATTTTTCGGTTCTATACCTTGAAAACGCCGATATATTGAACCCCAGCGAACCACCCTCGAACCCACAAAAACTTTTTTAAATTTCAAACGTCCAATAAAAAATAAATAAAAAAATTTAAATTTTGCAGGACATTTTACACAGTCTGTAAGAGGCACCAAATTCGACTGAAATCGTAAGGTTCAAAAGTTGGGCGCCTTAGGTTCCAATTGGATGTCGCCCCTGGTAACGGTAACGGGTACCCACTACCCGATTATCATGGTTTTGTCTGAAGGCTTTTTCGGCGTGTCAAATGGCTATACACGAAACTAGTATTCACAACAAAATTTTGAAAACTCATAAATCAGCTTTGAACATATTTGAGTAGGGTTGGCCGATGTTTTTTTTAGACGTTTTTTAATTAAAAAAAACATCGACCGAAATTTTTAGTACTAAGCACTAGGTATTTTGCAAAATTTTTGCGCGCAAGCGCGCAATTTCACACACAAATTGACATTAGTGGTTGTTTTCATTAGTTTTGTGTCGTAGTTTAGTATCAAAGTATCCATTTATATATGCTACCATGGGTTAATAAGCCGTCATATGTCGGTGTAGTATATAATATTGAGGTAATGTGCTTCCATGTACCTCCACAGTGTGTAACTTCACCCCCAAAGTAACAACCTCCTTTTATAACCTTGTTTCATCACTATTCCGTGCCAAACTTTACCTGAAGTCACGAACATTTGACTATAAGGCGATATACGAACGATATGTCGACGAAAAATGGATATTTTTGACACAAATCACCACTTATAATGCTATCCCATCGCTCAACAGCCATTATATTGTCATATATAACATCACAGAGTATTGCCACTGTCTGATATACCTATATATGTTGACACAAGGTCATATCTGGGAGCTTTGAAAAAAAAACGTTTTTTATTTAAAAAAACGTTTTTTTTAGAAAACATCGAGTTAAAAAAAAACGTTTTTTTCTAACCCTATATTTGAGTTCACTGGAATGATGTTCTGTCAACTGCAGTTGAGGGGGGTTCATAAGGGGAATCATTCCAGACTCAAGTAAAACCAAATACGTTCAAAGCTGATTTATGAGTTTTCAAAATTTCAGTAGAAACTATTGCGTGCAGTCACAATATTTGAAATTTCGCATGCGAAATTCCAGCGAAAATCGAAAAACGTAAAATTTTTTGCTTTTGAGGTGAAAAAATAGGGCCAGTCAATAAGAATAAAAGATAAAAAATATATAAAATATTCACCTGATTTTTTCCCGACAGGGACCCGATTTTCTCGCCCGAAATCTGCTAAATTTTGGCTCGAATGACGAAAAAATAGCTGCCAAAACCGTCGAATGTACAGCAGCGGACGGATGTTAAAAATGTGGAATTAAATAATTAGTAAAATAAAATTAATTAATTATCAGCCAATTGTCATTTAAATACACGAAAATTATGCGAATTGTGGACTGTCGCAGGTAATAATTATGCGAAATCATGGTAGGCAGCTGGCGCGCCGCCGCGACATTCACAAGTTCATTTTTATGCCTGAAAATTTTAAACTTTTTTCTAGGGGTGGCCGGTTTTTCACTCCAAAGTTTTAAAAAACCTCAGCCAATATTTTTGGTACTTATGCACTAGGTATTATGCGAATAATGGGAGGTAGTGGCTAGGGTTCAAACGGGATCCCGATCCCGGATCCCGTGAAATTCCGGGATTTAGCAGTCCCGATCCCAATCCCGAAAAGTTTCAAATCTCGATCCCGATCCCGAGAAACTCCAAAGTCCGGGATCCCGATCCCGGAAAAATTAGTGGAAATTATCAAAAGTAAAAAAATGACGTTTTTGCATGCAAAAATGTGAACGCAAACCCCCAGCGTTCATTTTATGTCACTTTTCTGGCATCCAACAGTGTTTTGAGACCTTTATGAACAACTGTGGATGCCAGAACATTGGCCAAAAGCTCTATCCGAATACCCCAATCCCGATCCCGAAAAAATGCCAATCCCGATCCCGATCCCGTGACCCCAATCCCGGCCAATCCCGATCCCGATCCCGAAATCTCAAAAAACCAATCCCGACCCCGATCCCGAAAAGTCAATCCCGTTTGAACCCTAGTAGTGGCAATACAGTTGACAAGTGACAAGTAAATTCACGAGACAAGCAAATAGTTGATGGAAATCTTTATTATTAATGCTCATGCCATGCATAATTTTTCTCGTCAGTTAGGGCCCACACACACAATTGTGTCGAATAAATGTCAACTAAATAACACAAAAGGTTTCACACTTAACAGAAACAATAAAAATTAGGTATTATATCACGATATAAAAAAAACTATCGTCTACCACGTCCACACAGGACAAGTTGACATCACATAATTAACCAAAATTTAGTTGACACGGATTTTTATGTCAACTAGTCAACTGATTTACATAAATTACCACTTTATAATTCCATTAACTTTATTTGTGGAATAAGCGACATAGATCGCTTGTAACTATAAATGAAGTTTTCAGTTGACTAATTTTATAGCGGAAAAATTCGGTGCGATTTGATTTTTATCGTCTCAAACGCAAAAAAACGTCCCAAAATCTCTTCAGACAAACTTTCGTCGGACGAATAAATAGTGAATGGACGATTTTTTCCATTTAAAACGTGAATGGCCACAACGAAATCCGGACGTTTCGGCAAAAAATTCGCAAAGGCAGACAAAACAGAGAAATGTTTGAGAGAAATTATAACAAATGATTAGTGGTTATTTAAGGGGATGTGGCAAAAAAATTGAGAGACAGAAAATAAATAAGACCATATTTTTCGATCTATATAAAACGCGTGTGAATCAACTTTCGATAAATGTAATACACAAACATTTATCGCTTGTTTTTCCGCAAAACTAAACCAAGTGCCATTTGAAAAACAGCGAAATCTGGAGAAATTCTAATACCGTATTTCCACGAATTAATCCCACCCCTCGAAATACCCCCCAGGTCTGGGCGAGCTGAGGAATAAATACCCCGAATTGAGTGTAAAGAGAACTTAAATGTCAAAACTGCAGTTTGCGAACTGTGAACTTAAAAAAAATGAATGATTTGTATTGGGCCCACACACACTAGTTGACATAGCAAATTCGCGTCAACTCAGTGTCAATTGAATAAAACAAGAAGTTCGTAAAAAGCATCACACTTGACAGGAACAATGAAAATGAAGTGTCATGATGTAAAATTAACTATGCTCTATCAGATAGATAAGTTGAAATCACAGTATCACTTAAATTTTACAATTTTTTCACCATAATATTTCGTTTTACTATGAATGATTAATTACTAAATTTATCACAAAATTTTATTCATTAAATATGGTAGGATTCTGCACATACTTTGAGGTCCGCCGAGTATAGCATCTTGAATATTGCTAAATCTGCATGTGGAATTACGTAAAAATTCCTGGCAAAATAATAAAACGCCCCCTCGGGGAAACCCCCTTGAATAACCCCCCCCCCACAAAATTTGCTAGCAAAATAATAAACCCCCTGGGGTATTTCGAGTTAATACAGTAATAGAAACCTAAATATTTACACCAAATGACATTTCTCAAGACGACACAAAAAATTAAAACCAACAGATACATGACGGGTGAACAAAACAGCGATTAGATTTATTTGACCCGACAAATTATATTTTTCGGGAAACACGATTCCTTCAATCACTCGGAATGCAAAAAAATCGTTTAAAACTTTGCTTGTCACTTAACATCCACTTTACTACTTATCGTACCACTAAAACACGTTCTCCAAACACTTGACACTTTTCTTACCACTTATTACTTCTATTATCACTTGACATTGACATTTCCTTAGTTGCGGATCAAAAACATTCACGTCAAAAATTTCGCGAAAATCTCCGATACGACAAACAATCAACAAACGAGAAAAAAGCGTAAAGGGGCGAATAGAAATCAATACCAAACGTACGGAGCGTAACGAAAAATCGATTCGCCAGACGCGCTGGCGCCTATAAACATTGTAAACAACGTTAAAAACGTTTAAAAACACACTTCACGAGCGGGTAAAAAAACGTTTCAAGTCTATTTACACTTGTCAATGAAACGAAGACCATTTATTGAGGTGAGATCAGAAAAATATGACCTTGATAGTCAGGGAAAATTGTTGAAAATTGATTTTTTGACAGGGATGTAGATTTGGATACAACGTTTCGAATGTGACGTTTTTATGTTACCCAACGTGTTGAAAAGGAACTTTTGAAAGTGATGAGAGAAAAACCTGGGGCCAGTTGTGACATTTGTCAAGTAACACGAAAAAGCGTTTTGTAGCGGTTGGGAAGATACCGTATTACCTCGAATTAACCCCCCCTTGAATTAACCCCCCCTTGAATTAACCCCCCCTCGAAATACCCCCCCTAAATTTCGGCTGAGGCAATAATAACCCCCCCTCGAAATACCCCCTAAAATTGAGTGTAACGTGAACGTACATGACAAATACCGCAGTTTGTGATCTGTACAATGCAGAACACATGTTAAAACAGTGACGTTAATAAGGGTTTTGGTGTATATATACAGTTATATATGTCTATAAACACATATACCGTATTTCCTCGAAATACCCCCCCCCCTCGAAATACCCCCCCCCCCCCCCCTCGTTTGACCCCCCCCTCTCGAGACCACTATGAAACAATCACCCCCCCCCTCGAAATACCCCCCCCCAAATTGAGTGTAAAGAGAACGTACATCACAAATATGGCAGTTTGTGTTCTGCGTAGTGCAGAACACACGTTAAAACAATGTCGGAATCACGTTAGAACAGTGTACATACCATCTACATACTAATATTAGTCTACAGAACCTTATAAATAGCGGTTTTTGTTGCATTTTTCGACGTCTGCGTACGTTTCAGACGACAATTTCGTACTTGGTTTTCAAAAATTTTCTTGTGAAATAATCACCCCCCCCTCGAAATACCCCCCCCCTCGTTTAACCCCCCCCCCCTCTCGGGACCACTATGAAACAATCACCCCCCGGGGGGTATTTCGAGGAAATACGGTACATCTATGTAATTGTTCGACTTTTCTACGTCTGCGTATGGGGAATTTCCGAAAATTTCTGGCGAAATAATAGACCCCCCCCCTCGAATTATCCCCCCTCAAATTTTGCTGGCGAAATAATAAACCCCCTGGGGGTATTTCGAGGTAATACGGTAAGTGGAAAAGTATTTGAGTATACTGGACGGACACAACGCTATACAATGAATGATACCATATTTTGATGAATAAAGTCACCATAAAAATTCTGCATTAAATTACCTAGCCAAAAGTGGATATGATGTGTTGAGAAATTGTTTAATGTCTGTTCGTTTATTCAGATGGAATATGGTATATTTCATTGTAAGGTGTACCGGCAGTAGGCTGCAACCATCAAATTATCTCTATACTCCAGCGACATTACACCTTGCAATGAAATCTACCATATCCCATCTGAATAAAAGAACAAACCTAAAAAAATTTCATCGTATTTATCAAATTATTTCATAAATATGATGAAATTTGTTTTATGTTTGTTCTTTTATTCAGATGGGATATGGTAGATTTCATTGTAAGGTGTAATGTCGCTGGAGTATACCATGTAAACTTAAACTTGCTCTAAAATTCACTTGTCACTCAAACTTTACTAGTAGTCCACCGATCGACTTTACAATTACCATATTTCTTCTAATAGAACGAATACCTCCAATAGAACGGCAGGTTTTGGTGCCCACGAAAACGATAGAACAGCAGCCTCCAATAGAACGGCAGGTAGAAATCACGTTGGAAGAGCACCAGAAGATCCCGTGCGATCCGACTAGCGATGGCAAACCCCCCAGAAAAAAGTATTTTTAAGTGTTTTTTTCTGAAATGAATTTTCGAATTTTTCCTAGAAATAATTTTCGAATTTCGAATTTAATTTTAGAATTTTCAAAAAATTTTTTGGGGCAATTTTAGATTTTTTTTTGGATAAATATAGAATTTGAAGCTTTAAAGCAGTATTTGGATAGTTTTAATGTTTTGGATAGCTTTTTAACCTTATTTTCACTGTAATTTACCCTTTTTAAGCTAAATTTAGCACAAATATCTCTATTTTCAGAGCTTCCATGACTTTGACACATTGCATGACATGTTACAGGGCATTTTTAAGTGTCTGGAAGTGGCTCTGTTGGATTGTCTGATATTGCTCAGTTCAACAACTTTCAACAATAACACACTATCTATTTTTGATTGAGCGACATCTGTTACAGTGGAAGTAAATAGAGCACTGTGATTGCAATAGTTCAGGTTGCTGGGTGCATTCCTAAACAGATGTGTCGGTGTCTGCCACGGATGCCATTTCAACGTTTTTGATGTTTTTTTCTCAGTATTGTACGCTTTTTCAGACGCAGTGCATATCAATTATCAATTGATTTATCACATTTTACCTAAGAATGTGTTCCGTGGCCTGGAATGCACTAAAAAATTCGAAAAGTATTTTTCGAATTTTCAAATTTTTTGAAAAAAAATCTATTTTTATGTATTTTTTCCAGGGGTGGAATAAAAATTCGAAAATAATGAAAAAATTCGAAAATTCGAAAATGTTCAAATCTTTTTTTGCCATCGTTAGATCCGACATCTAAACCCATCCCACATCTAGACTGACCGCACATCTAGGTAATTTTGTGTCATCCGTGTCAACGGTAGTGATGTTAAAGGCACCGGGAAAAATGGCACCGCACCGCACCGGCACCTTTGCCAACGCATGAAAAGGGCACCTGGCACCCTGGGGCACCGGCCAGAAAATGGCGCCGCACCGCACCGGCACCGGTGCCTTTTGGAAAAAATGGCACCGGCACCCAAGGGCACCGGCGGGTTGCCGGTGCTAGCACCGAAAGGCACCGCACCGGGCTGGAATTTCTGAAGTAAATATCGGGCAGTTTCTCAGTGGTCTCACCTTTGGAAGTACATATTTCCATGAATTTTCAACCGATTTTGATGGTTGAGCACTTAAAATGATCAGAATGATGTGGCAATCACTTTTATGAAGCAGCAGAATACAAGAGCCTTTTAACCTAAGAACCCATACAGTAACCCTGTCGCGTGTTTTACTATGACGTCATAGTGCTCAATGCACATTGTAAAAAGCTTAAGAGGGACATAAGTCTCAAAATGAGACATAAGTCTCAACTTATGTATTTTGGATAATTTACAAGTGAATGTAAAACACGCAACAGGGTCACTGTATGGGTTCTTAGGTTAAAAGGCTCTTGTGGGGATATGTGGTTAATGTGAGTGATTCAAAACTGCTAAGACTTGTATAATACGACTGCAGATGCTGAGTATGCATGATATACATATGCAATGTATTTGAATTTCAATATAAAATGAAAAGTAGGTCATGTTTGTTTAGCATGGAAGTTTGTGTACATAGTTGTAATTGGATTTGTACCTGTATGCTGCTTGTGTACACTGTGTAATTGGATTATGCCTTTCATGTGTGCACAGTTGTAATTGGACTTGTTCTATGTGTACACAGTGTAATTGGGTTTTGCTAGCGTGTTCCATGTGTGCACAGTGTAATTGGTTTTTTGCCTAGGTGTTCCATGTGTACACAGTTGTAATTGGATTGATTCCATGTGTACACAGTGTAATTGGATTTTGCCTACGTGTTCCATGTGTGTACAGTTGTAATTGGTTTGTTGTATGCATGTGTAAACAGGTTTTGGTATGTAAGTCAAATACTGTAATTAGTTTTTTTGCATGTGTGTACATGCATAAACAGGTTTGAGTAACATGTTTGTTATGAGGGTAATTTTGATTGGAATGTTATTACTATGTCTGATCTTTCTATAAATAGTGAGGCACTGTGTATACTATTTCAGTTTGAGCTGAGATATTTTCATATTATTATGAATATATTGCCTAATCATTTTATTAATATTTAACTCAACAATAATTTGAACAGTTAAAAATTAACCAAAGTAACAAGAGTATATATAAGCGATAGGAATTAAAAGCTCATTCTTGTACATAGATCAGAAGGATGTGTAAGTGCAAATTCACTAGCAATTTTATGACAAAAGTGGAATTGTTCTTTAATTTTTCTAGTTTTAGCATCTTGTATGGTATCATACTTAAAATCAAAGTGGTATTTGTCTACATGAGCATGCGGTAAGGTATTTCTTAGCTGGATAATTCCATTTCTCCAAGTATTATGTGGAGTTCCAACACAGTTGAAGTATTGTAGATCCTTACAAATATGAACAGAAATAGTAATTTTTAAGCATTTTACAATTATTTCTCCTAGTTGATTAGAATGCATACAACTATGAAGTAACGACCTTACAAGCATATCATTAGTGCAATAAAATGATAAGACTAATTGATTTGGTTTTAAATCAGTAAGAATTGAATTGATATATAGGAAAGAATGTTCAAATGCATACATGGTTGTATTACCTATAGCAAAAAGAGCTAATTGGCACATTTTTTCTTTACTGGCAAAAATAGGCCACAGTTCTTTCATATAAAACATGCAATTATTTTCCATTTCATCTCTAATGATGAAACAGACTCTTTTGATATTTTTGCAATATTTAATCATGTTCATAATATGAAGTGGCACATCTTCTCCAAACTTGATAAAAGTTTTGAAACTGTCAGTACTTCCACTACCAAAATAATTTATCAGTAACATATTTTCGCCATGAGAAGTAAAGCATCTTGTTTGGAATTCTATAAGCGTAATCATTTTATGTTTCATTATAGTTGTTGTATGATTACTATCCAACAAATGAATCAATGTTTTTTGGATATAGTGTTCCTCATTATTTTCATCATCGGCTCTTTTCTTTGTAGCCACATTTTTTATCACTTCGAGTATGTAGCCAAGTGGAACATATGCTAGTAAAGCTGCCCCAACTTCCAATGGGACGCCTTTTTTGAAATATTGTAGAATGTTCTGTATCCATAGATATTCACTCTGTGTTGAAAAATATATTATGAGATGTTTTATGATGTGAGAGACTTATTTTCTTTACCTGTTTTATGTATCCTTTTTTTCCTGCAATTACTTGTAACACTGCAGGTGTTACATTATAGTCATTTTGTGTTCTGTTTGCCATAATTAAATATGTCAGCAGGTGCACGTTCTACAGTCAATAGACAAAAAAAGTTCTTGGCCGGTATTGTTAATAGTAATTCAGCTTCTGGTATTCTATATGAGAGAGAGTTTTTTAGAATTTTTAAGCCTATTTCACAGTATACTGAAAGGTTCAAGTTAAATTTGGACGCTTATAGAATATTATTCCAGAACTTGGACGAACATCCAAATATTGGAGGTGTTCTTTCTGAAGCAATTGATTGTACTTTTAGGTAAGAACTACTACTCTTATATATGTGATTTTTTCCAATTAAAACAAAACTGGTTTTGATCACAGACATACCGTTGGAAATCGACATCCTTCAAGTGTTTATGTTGGTATTTCATTACAGCACGAAAATTTACCAGAATGTTAGTTATAATGTAATTTTCTATATATATATTTCAGATTATGTTTGTTTTTCAGCATACATTGAACATTTTCATTTGGGGTCCAGATTCAGCAGTTTTGGTGCTGCACAGGATATTGTAAATTTGTTGAATTCAAATCAAACGATTAATTTATCAGACAATTCACTTTTTTTATTTGTGAATGTTATAGGTGTGTTCTCATTTTATTTGTTTCATTTCATAGTTCAATATAATAATCTGTTTATACCCAGAACGATAATGGATTTGTCAGATCAGCCCGGTTGCTCTCACTTTCCAACAAGGCAAGGTCCAGCAATTACAGTCGATGAATCAAGTTCAGATAATGAAGATTTGACTAATTTAGAAAATTTTGGTACTGTAGGTAGATTAAGTGGTGGCAAGAGAAGATCTGTTTATCAAGATGTGACAACAGCAAGGTTGCGTCAATCTTTGTTAAAAGGAAAAAAACGTAAGCATTGTGAATATGTGGTTACTTGTGAGCAAACTATTGTTTATGCTATATGTTTGGCTGTTGGCAAATATCGAGCTTTTAATCCTAACAGAGGAAAAGAATCAAAAAATTATTGGCGTTGTGTGAGACGCCACTGTGAAAAGAGTCCATCTGTAGAATTAGAGAAACTTGCATGCAGATTACGTATTGAAGCGGAGTTGCCACCAGCACATGTTTTTGTAGGTTTAGAGTTTTTAGATCGTATATCAAGAACACCAATGTTAGATGGTATTTCAATTAGAGTGTTTAAGGAAGGAACTAAGGATCAAGTATGGGGACGATTTAAATGTCCGTTGAACAATCATGTCATAAACATATGTCTATATCATCATGACGGACATATATATTTTTGTGTAATTTGGGGGATTGTGACATTTTTGAGTGCCAGAGGCTACTGTGAAACATGCCATGAAGTGCAGTTTGATTTGAAAAGGTATGTTTATTACTTAATATAAACAGTTACAATTAACTATGTTCATACTTTATATAAAGGCATTCATGTCCATTTCGATGCAATTACTGTGGAGTCGTAGCAATTGGTTCCATTTCTGGTCACACTAGCGAATTTGCTGATTGTAAGAAAGTTTCGAATGAAGATATAACATGCACGGATTGTTTACGGAGGTTTTTTTCAAGACAGTGTTACCAGTGAGTGTTTTTTCATTTTTCAAACTATATTGCATACCCCTTTTTTTCATTTTATTCGTAGGCAACATAAATATGTACAAGGCACTGGACGATGGGGGATTCCAAAGTGTTATAGTCAAAGACTTTGTATTAAATGTGGACACTATTTCAGTTTGAAGAAGCATGGCGAAGGTTTTATCAATGCACATAAATGTTCAGAACAAAGAGTATATACATGCAACTATTGTAAAAAGGAGATTCCAATGGGAGATCCGCATAAAAATTGTTTTCTACCAGTATTGAAAGCTAAAAAAGTTGAGACTACAAGATCAATTGTTTTTCTTGATTTAGAAACACGAGTTTGTGAGAAAACAAATTTACATGTGGCAAATCTGTTGACAACTGTCACGTAAGCCATTGTTTTTTATTTACTGTTTTCACACTTCATTATCGCATTATACTTTTGTTTTTTCTTTCAGTTCATGTTCAAGGTGTTTCCATAAGGACATATATTCTCCCTGTAAAAATCGAAAATGTGGAAATGCAAGGGTTTCAGTATGGCAAGGCGAAAATTGCGTGGATGAATTTGTAGAGAATTTTTTTACTTTTGGTAAGTATACTTAAAGGTTAAAAACTTTTTTCAAAATAATAATATTTTTTCAATTGCCTTGCAGAAAACGCTGATGCAACAATTGTTAGCCATTTTGGAAGTAGATTTGATTTCCAATTTTTAATGTCTGCACTTGCAAGTCAATGCAAAACTCCAGAGAAAACGTTTAGTCGTGGAAATAGAATATTATATGCCAAGTTCAAATGTGGAATTAGATTGATTTGTTGGGCGAATTATATAGCCACATCATTGGAAAAGCTATGTAAATCATTTGATGCACCATGTGTAAAATCGTTAGTGTTTTTTAAGTTGTTGCATGTGAATGCATGTAAAATGTTCAAATTATGTATATTCAGGTTTTTTTGCTATGATATGAATGAGTTGCATGTGAGTGATGCCTTTTGTCATTTGAGACCTGCATGGGAGTTTCCAGCAAATGGAAGGGATCACACTGAATTTGAAGCATATCACAGTGAATATTATGATAAGGTTTTTCCAGTGGCGCAAGCAATGTCTGTTTATTGTCAGAGAGATAGCTATGCATTAAGCTTCACAGCAATGAGATTTCGAGATGAACTAATAAAGCTGGTAAATGTGGATCTTTTTGCTGAAACAGGGACATTTACAATTTCTGGATTGGCACTTCGAGTTTTCCAAAGTAATTTTTTTTATTTGTTTTGATTGTACATAAAGTATTTGTCATATTATTATTTTTATATTTTTTTCAGCTAAATATTTACAAGAAGATACACTGTCAATTTATCGTGGTGAAAGTTTGATTGATCGC
The DNA here is from genome assembly GCA_964036195.1 of Sphaerolaimus hirsutus. NCBI lineage: Eukaryota > Metazoa > Nematoda > Chromadorea > Monhysterida > Sphaerolaimidae > Sphaerolaimus > Sphaerolaimus hirsutus. The sequence goes on along the minus strand of CAXIWS010000788.1, from coordinate 27,317 downwards.
AATAGTCGTTTTGGAATGGCTTTTCTTGATGCATACAGTAGATATTTTGGAGTGAGTTTGTTACATTGATCTTGGAGCCAATTTTTATATATATATTTTATGTTTACTTTTCAGGTTCATATACAACATGCAGGAAATGAACGTGAATTAGTGGTAAATTGTGGTGCAAACAACTATAAAGTGGATGGTGTAGAATTTGAGCCAAATTCAGATCAAATATCAGCATTAATTGACATTCATGGATGTTTTTGGCATTCTTGTAGAACATGTACAAATCATTTAACAGCCTCAAGGTTTGTGTGTGTTTTTTGAGTGTGCATGTATAGTATATGAAAAAATGTGCACCATGCAGACCGCACACATTGCTCGGTGGAAAGACACCATTGCAAGTTCGAGAATTGGATTTTTTGCGAGGTAATCGCATAGCAAAAGCAGTTTCGCCAATACATTATGACGTTTATTGGGAGCATGAATGTCGTAACATTTTGAGTACGAATAGCTTGATGAAACAGTTTTTCACAAGCGCATTAACAGAAAAGCCTTTGAATATATATGATGCGAACTTTGGTTAGTTATTTATTAATAACAAAGTTTGAAAAAAAGTGGTTGCTTTTTTGCATTTTCATTTTCAGGAGGGAGAATTGACACATTTCAAGTTGGAATGTATAGCGATATGGATATTAATATGCCAAATGCAACTTTTTTAGATTTTTGTAGTTTATACCCAGCAATGTGTTTAATGAAGCCAATGGCTCAAGGTCCTGGTCAAATATGGTCTGAAGGTGCTATTCAGGGCGATTTGAATGAATGGATTTTGGTTAGTTTTTTGATTTAGTTCATTATGATTTTGATGAATACTCAAAAATATGTTTATTTCAGAATCACCTTGGTGTTGCAAAAGCTTGGGTCCACTATCCAAGAAGTGACATTTTCATTCCACCATTACCATTTCGAGCCCATTTGCCAAATGGTGATGAAAAGATTTTTTACAGTACTTGTGCAACATGTTGCATTGAACAAAATATGAACATATGTATGCACACCTTTGATGAGCAAATTTTTCGAGGTACATGGACTACAGTAGAATTGGCTGCTGCAATCAAGCATGCCAATTTAAAAGTGGTACGCATCTTATCGGCACATACGTATGAGCCACGTGTATGGACAAAGGAAAAGGGGATATACTCTGGTTTAATTAGTGCATTTATGTTGGAGTTTTACAGTTTGAAATGCCAATCTAGCGGTTGGTTTTTTTTAAAAAGATTCGAATTAATTTTGTTTCATTATCAACAGCGCTTTTTTATTTTCAGAAGTACCACCAGACAAAACTCCTCAAGAATATTCAGATGAAATATTTGAGCGTTTTGGAATTAGAATTCGGCCAGTGACTTTTCGTTCTAATCCTGTCAAGCGATCAATTGCCAAATTAATGATAAATGCATTAATTGGCAAATTTGCACAGAAGAGAGCTCATATCAACACAGACTTTTATAAAGATCATGGCAGTTTATTGAAGGTGCTGGAAAATCCAAATGTGAATGTTCATTGGCTGCAGGTATAATGGCACTATTTTATTTTTTCATCATTTCAAGATAATAAAGTGGAAATGCGCAGCATTTTGGATCCGCTGATGCGTCAAAATTGGGGAAAGAATCAGTTGTAATGGTGCAACATTCTATTGAACAAGAATCTAGTTTAGGTCATGTTGGTCCAAACAATGCATTTAGTATACCAATTATCACAGCCCTGGTAACAGGTTATGCCAGAGTTGAATTATATGAAGCAATGCTGAAAGTGCCAGAAGAGACGCTAATTTATACAGACACGTTTGTTGTCGTTGTTATTATTTTTTATGTATTTGCATTGAAATATTTCATGTTTTAGGGACTCCATAATGACACTGGAAGGAACAAATTTAAAACCATTGTGTGGTCATCATTTGGGGCAATTAACACCAGTTTTGAAAAATAATTATTTTTTAAATCACATTTGCATTGTTGGGGTATGTTTATTTTTTTATACTTTTTTGAAAAGACAACTTAAAAAATTGAATAACATACATAATTTTCAGCCAAAACAATATGCTTATACAGCAAAACATTGTCGCAGTGGTGAAACATATAAAACTGTACGTTTGCGTGGTTTTGCAAGTGCCGCAGAGGCTGATGATCAAGGATACGGAAATCGAAAACCAGCTGTGACATATGAGAATATGTGTGATGCTGTAACTTCATTATTAGAGAATGCAAGAATCAAAAAACTTGGTGTCAATGAAATGAATTTTGTTATAACAAAGGATTTTAAAGTACATGTAGATGGTCGAAAGAAATTGTATAAGCCTGTATCTAACAAGCGCTATTTTATTCCACCAGGACCTGGTGGGGCAAAAGTTGTTCGCACATACCCCTTTGGTTTTAATCGTTTGTAATCGCCATATTGAACATATACTATGTTTTATTTTTATTATTTATATTATTATACTCTATTAATAATAAAATAAAAAATACAGGCATCTAACTATATATTATCGAAACATTCAAAAATTCAATATTGATTCTTATTCTACAGCGAAAGTAGCCGGGTTTCAAGTTGATTCAGTCAGGATAATTAGAGAAAGTGAATATAGGAATTTGGTCAACTGCCAGAAACAATTGGATTATTTGAAAAGTTTGTTTGTATTTTTTGAAACCTTTTCTAACTGACATTCTTCATATAATCATTATGTCTTCTATAGAATGTCCGATAGTCATGCAAACCCTGAGAACCGGGATGGCAATGATGCATATATCAGAAGAGAATCCAATGCGTTACAACCATCAAACACCGCCGCGAGTACTGACAAACCTACCAGAGGTGGACGTGGTGGCAAGTCAAATGCACAGAGAGGTCGCAAACAGGGGGGGATTACTCGTGACAAATCAAGGACTATACCCATCATGTCCTCCACCGCCAATAATAACATCGGAGTTCCTCCCGCCACACCTCCCCCTGGCTATGAATCTTCCCCCCCTGGTATGTATTACATTTTCATTTGCTATACTTATTTTTTATCATACTTTATTTGTCATATAAACTTTTTTAAACAGAATATCTCAATTCCCGAGAAGCCATCAACATCCACAAGAAACAGATTGAACAAGGAGGTAACTCCAACAATGTCAATGTTGGCAACAGTAACACAAACAAAAGCCGAGGTGGAAAAACAAATACTGCATCAGCAACTACAGCAAGCACCACTGTCACCACCACAGTTGCACCAAGAAAAAAGACAGAACTAGAGAAAAATTTAGAGGAAAATGACACTGGAAGTATGGCACCGCTCAGCGGTGGTGATATGAGTGACCATGAATTTGAATATATTGGGAGCGATTTGCAAATGCTAAAGAGATCCAAACCAAGACGTTTTGAAACAGATATTGCCGGACTTTCACATGAAGCCGCTGACGAGTCAAGTCAAGAGCAAAATGACAGCAAAAAAATGAAAAAGGCAGCTCAGTGGAGCGAGACCATTCTGCTCAATAGTGACAATGAAATAGATGATGAACATGAGGAACCCGAAAATACAATTGCGAATATGGCAGCGGGACCTGACACCAATGATGAGAATGACGACATATTTAATGAAGCGTATGATGTTGCAGCTGCCGCTGAAAAGTTGAAGCAGCAAATAATCAAAAAACAGAAGGGGAATGAATCCCCACCTCGAAAGATAATGAAACATGGCATCAATACTGGTAGCGATGGCAAAGGTCCAAAAACAGCTACAGCAGCTGGTAGAAAGTATGTGGGCTTGACAGAGTTTGAACGTGGCATTCCAAAGATTAATAAATATGGCCATACATCGACAGTTGCACGTTAGTATTATAATAACAATTGATGAGAGTTTTTTTTATAAAAAGTTGATTATTGTTTTTATAGGTGGAGATCCAACACTGTTTGATATTCAATTCATGAAAAAGGACATGCTTGATGGACCACCATTTCCAATTCAACCGCCACACAGTGTTGTGTATTGGCTGTGCAGAACATGCCGTGAAATTTCTCAGCGGACAAAGGGCAAAGTATATTACAATGGACGCACAATTTTCACAATCGACATGTGCAAGGTCAGCAATCTTCAATTGATTTTATCATTAGTAATAATTAAACATTTGTTTTTTCATACAGCCATGCCGCACTTTGAATTGCGAGGTACGTGACTGTTTTGAAAGTCAGGCTCCCTTATATGGAACCATGGATTCTACCAGCATTGAAGAGATGCATGTGCAGTTTCCATACCCAGGACAATATACACAATTGGCCAGTGCACCATTCAGTTTAACACGCACTGAGGCTGTTGTAATTGTAATGTGTGAATACTGTCGGTATGTATATTTGTTAGCTGCTTTTATAATAAACCTCATCATTTTTTATTGTCCTTTACAGCACTGTAACATCCCACCGCCAGAGTACACGTGATATAAATGGAAGGTGTCGGGTGTGTTTGTTTATCATTATTAGTCATCATTCCACATTTGTTGTTGTTGCTCATCAATGTATCACATGTACAGATTACCATTGATTTGTGCCAAAAATGCAGTGATGTCAATAATGAAATATCCATGTCACTGTTTCCAACACAAGCAGAATTGAATCGTCAAAGTGATCGTAGGCAATACTTTGCAGGAATGTCTCAGGATGAACCAAGCAGAGTGATCAAAACACATGGAAAATGTGTCCGTGACTAATTAGTGATCCATACATGTATGTGCACATGCATATGATTTGAACATTTAGGGCATTTAGGCAGAACATTTTTTATTGACCTTTTTTAATTTATTATTTGTTTGTTGTTGTTTGTTTGTTGTTTGCTTACCTGTTCATTGTTTTATTTACTGTGAAGAAAGGTCAAATTTTGTTTTGCAGATTTATTATTATTATTGAAAGAAAAAAGAGGGAAAATGCAGAGATTACATCACTCTTTTCCAATGCTAATTTTTGGATCTTCAGATAAAAATTTATGCAAATAATTTGTCATTGCAAAGTAAAAAGAAGGTGTATAGAAGAGGGGAAAAACTCTCCTTGTACTACACTAACACTTTATTGCTTTGTGATAAAAGATTATCTGCATAAATTAACTTGTTCCGGGAAGACTACTCTATTAATAGAGCTGATAAAAAATCGTCAACTGGTTTATGATTGTCCACCAGATCATTGTCTATTTCTTTTTAGCTATTGGCAAGAAAAATATTTAGCATTGAAGTCATGTGCTGAATTTGGTCGAATTGAAGACTTTTGTGATTCTTGGCGTACTATTGTTCGATACAAGGACAAATTGGACGAACGATCCAATACAAAGAATTCACATTTGTTACTAGTTCTGGATGATCTTTCAGCAAGTGTCGCATCATCAATTGAAATTGATGACACTAGTACAACGGGTGAAGGGAGAAACAGTACAAGTTTGAGTAATAGTAATCCAACGCGCCTATTACGTGATTTGGCACAGGGTGCAGCCCGCCATCATAACATATCACTTGTAGCAACATTACAAAGTCTATTCGACACTCAGGTATATTTTTTGTTGATATTTAAATATTATTATTATTATTATTATTATCAAAGAGTCATCATTTTCAATACATGTTACACACAGAATTTGAAGCAAACACGCAGTTCCAGTGTTTACTTTGTTCTATTTAGGTTGGTGACATTATTTTCTCTTTTTTCTTATTTTTCATAATTAAAAATAATTACTTTCCAGTTTCCCGTCTGATGCATTGACAACAAAATCGTTTGCACAAAGGTGGCAAGATCCAGCTTTGTTTATTGGAGCTTATAAGCAGGCTATATCAGATAAAAATTTTGGATATTTATTTGCAAATTCCGATCCTTCAATTCCTGACGATTTGAGATTGTCAAATTCACTTTTTCCATGGGATAAAGATCGTGTTTTTTATCAGTGGGAAAAGTTATCCAGCGACATTGGGATTGACAGTGCTAGTGGTGACACAACCACAAAACAACAAGGCGTAAAACAACAAGGACAAGAAATAGAAGGAGTCCATCAACAAGACAAGAATCAATTACCAAGATTCGCTCCATTATCACGACGTGCACAGAAAGTTGGCCGTAAAGTTGTTGCTGTACCTGCGGATGTTGCAATTGAACGTGTTTGCGATTCTGATGAGTCATTTCGAAAAGATATTTGTGCAGCTGGAGGACCTTTAAAAGCAAAGTGGTCTAATTTACGACGTACGCAACACCAGAATAGACAACAAGCAGAACAAAAAACAATAAAAGAACAGGATGGCCAACAACGATCATCTAATGAAAAATGGACATTCCAAAACTATCCCCCATATACCACAACAGCAATCGGAGCAGCTAGGCAGGCAGCAAGTGCAGCAGCAGCAGCAGATAAACGACAACGATGGAGACAATAGTAGTAGTAGTAGTAGAAAAAATGATGTTGTTAAGCGTAGGAAAAGTACAAGTAGATTGTCTCGAAACTGGTTAATTCTGGAGAAATTGGCAAATACATCGAGTGTCAAGGAGCGACGAAATATGATAAGTACTATTTCTGAAGATGCATTACGTTGTTTACAAGATATTATTGCCAATTTGATGTCTGGTGTAATAAACGTAAATCAAAAGCAAAAGAAAGTTCTTAGAAGGTATAGACGTAAGCTGAAGGCAGTTCTTTCTGGTAGCATGTTGGAGAATTCTTTACGTCGTATTTTATTAGTTTTGTCTAAAGGTCAAGCTCTCGTACTTGTGTTAAAGGCATTTTTGTCGCATTATGTTCGCCCCTCAAAAACTAAAAAGTAGAAACTTGTATTTTGTTTACATGCTGTCATTTTGATGCGGCGTACACATGTGCATGTTATGTTTTTTGATGACACATTACTGCATTGTTTCACGCATATATATATAAATTGTTGTTGTTGTTGTTGTTGTTGTTGTTGTTGTCTACTACAATTTAAATTTATTTTTTATATTTTTTATTTTTGGTGGATCTAATGTTATTTCTATGAATATTATTGTTTTTTGTAAACATTTTCAGCATTATTACAATTGTTATTGTTGTTGCTGCTGCGGCTGTTGTTATTATTAATGAATAATAATAAAAAATAGCATTCTAACATTGCAATTGACCATTTTTGACATTCTTTGATTATGGCTCATATCCCCAAAAGGAAGAATGTCATTGGCTCTATAGTTCTTCGAAATCCATTGGAAGAACCCGTGAAAACTGTACGAGTTGATGCAGCAAATGCATCCAACCTATATGCTCAAACAGTTACAGATAATGAGAGATTAGCTCGTTTTTTACATGGTGCAGCACGCAAGTATCAAGGTCAACATTTGAAAGAATTACGTGGAGTAGTCGATCCATCAATTCCAGCAATCCCACCAGAAGCTATTCTCGAAGAGGCGCATAAACTTCAAGAAAATATCAACGATAAAAGTCAAGGTGCACCTATACCACACACACCGAGTGCAGTTCCGCTGCCTTACTCACCTTCACTTATACGTGCCAGCTTTGCACCTGAGCATAGAGCTACAGTTGACAAAGTACTGAAGCATTTGGAGCCTGTCGCACCAGAACTTTTGGATCCATTAGGGAGAATCAAGATACCAGGAAATAAACAACCAGGCGCGGATATATATGATGCAATACATCACTCCATTGTTGGTTCAGACAGTGGAGAACCACCCCCTAGCGGATTGAATTACTTTTGGAAAAAGTATTTAGATCACGCTGAATCATCACTGGCAAAGGAAAGTGAAAGTTCAACACAAGCTGCAGGCACAGTGCCAGATTCAGAATCGACTGTACAGTTAAGAAAAGAGAGAGATATAGCAAAACAGGAACCAATCGAAAAAAGTGCAGCCGCTGCTACAGAAAGTTATTCAAAGGATGACAAGTATGGTGACAGAGTACCATCAATTGTAATTGATAGTGATCTAGATGCGGATGACTTTGAGGGAGAAAAACTGGAAACAGGCGATGAAGACGTAATAAGTGATGATGATGATGATGACATTGGTGGCGATGGTGATGCTCATGGCGATTTCGAAACTCCATCACAAGAACCAAGAAAAAAGGGGGGTCAAAGTGGTACAACACCTACTACAAGTCGAGTACAGTCTCACCAATCAAAAGGAGCAGCAGCAGCAGCAGGAATAGGTGAAAGTAGCAGTAGTACCAGTAGCAAGACTGATAGCATTGCAGAACAACGCAAAAAAGCTGCAGCAGAACGACGCAAACAAGCAGCACAAGACGCTCGCGACCGTAGACGCCAAGCAAACGAAGCTGCAATAGCTGCAGCTAGAGCAGAGACCGAGAGTGGTGAGCCACGAAAATACTTGATGAGAAGTAATCCAGCTGCAAAGCAGGAAGTACCAAAACAATTTACTGAAGTCATGAAGCATCAATATGGACATTAGTATTTTAATCAGATTTGATCAATCAGCTAATTATTTTTAATTGTGTGTTAACACAATGCACAAACAATGGGCTGAAAACGTTGGTGGTGGTAAATGGTTACGTACTCAGTACAATCTTCCAAATGAGGCGTGGAAAGAACACGTATTATTAAATGAACCTGCCTATTATTTGAAAGGACATCCATCATGGAGACGCGGTTTTGAACGTTTGCCAATACTGATAAGTCAGCTTTTTATATTTATTTTTTTAAATTAATTTTAAACATTGTTGACTCCCCCTTGCAGGTCAGTGGTCCTGATAGATTTTGGTCTGTTGATTTGATGGTAATGCCAGAACGGGATATGCCTGTCAATGACAATTATCGTTACATTTTTGTTTGCTGTGACGATTTTACTAATGAAGTTTGGCTTGAAGCTTTAAAGCACAAAACTGGTGTCGAAGTGACTCAAGCATTCAAGACTATTATGGCACGAAACAATGGCCGAGCACCCATGAAGTTGCGATCAGATTTTGATCGGTGTTTTACATCGCTACACTTTCAAAAAACACTTTATCAAGTTTGTTTTCTTTTCTCACCTTTTCACTTGGTGTATGTGCGTAGTATTTAATTACATAATGGTGCAGATCAAATGTACATTTGCTCCAGCAGCTGAAGATGTGACTCGATTGCCCAAACTCGACTGTTTTATACGCAACATTCGAAAACGCCTGGAAATGTATTTCATTGCGGTTGCTGAGAAGAAGAAGACGACGACAAATGGTAATGATGACAACACTGCTGCTGTTGACCTACAGCAGTCTCCACCGCATCGACGGTGGATTGATGTACTCCCAGCAATTGAACGACAAATGAATACAACTCGAACACGAGCTTTATTTGGAGCTGCACCGGTTGAAGTATCTCAGCCGCAAAGTGGAAACGCTCATGCATTATTAATTGCACGTCAATTGCGTCATAAACGGAGGCGTGCACAGCCGAATACAAACTATAGTGGAACAAGTCGGCAGGCTGCTGATACAGCCCATGAACGCCTGTCCACGCTCACTGGTTGGGTGCGACTTTCAAGACCGCCCCCCAGTCATGGTAATCCTATAAAACTGGTTGCACGCGAGAAGTATACACGTGAAGTGTTTCCATTGGGGCGTCGATTTACTCAAATCAATAAACCAGATACTTATTTGGTTTTGGATCCTATGGATGAAAGTTTAGCACCTTTACAAGGTCGTTTCTACAGACAGGAATTAATTCCAGCCGCGCAACCTCAAAGTTCAAAACCACCTAAAGTATTTTCGACAAAAACAACAATTAGTGAGTCAATCTAATAAAATGATTTTACCATTAATTATCATTATATTCCTACTTATTTGGTTACTATTTTTCCCGATTATAATATTAATATTATTACTACTCATTATTCATAAACAGATAGTGATGATGGCACAAATGATGATCAACAACAACAACAACAAATGCCCGTATTATTATCATTGGAAGACATTATCCAAGGACAACAACAACAACAACAACAACAAAATGATGCCGCAGCTGCCAACAAAAAGAAGGCCACTATCACTACCGCCAATACTACTACTACAACAACTTCCGACAACACCCCCCACTCCTCCAATAATTCCACCAAGACCTCACATAACAACAACAGCAGAAGACAACACGACCACGACAATAACACCCGCAGCAGCAGCAGGAGGAAAGATGACTCATATAGTGCACCTATTACCCGGAGCTCATCAAAACTCCACACATCACCATCCAATAATCGTCATGCTCCGCCTCCGCTACGGAGGCAAAGAAGGCAGCGGCCATGGGCGTCACCGTCAAAAGTTGTCGCCGACGGTGCCGCAACAGCAGGAAAACAACCCCCTGCCATCACCAGTACAAAGTCATCACCATCACCACGCTCGAGCACCGCGTTGTTGTTACCGCGCCACTTGTCACAATCAAGGTCACCACAACCTCCTTCAACAAGGCAACAACAACGACTACGAGAACATCATGGGGGGAGGAAATATTGAACAGAAAAAATAGAAGGAATAAACATGGTTAGAAATATCACCTAAAATTCCATGATATTGCACCATAATTGTCATTATACTACATAATAATACTCCACATGCAGACTGACAGACAACCAGCCAGCCAGCCAGCCAGCCAACCAGACAGTTTAATGCCATGTGTGTGTGACAAGCCAACAAGGAGACTGACTGACTGACTACAGTAAATGAAAAAATAATAATAATAATATGATTATTATTATCATCTAGACCAATCATAGGGGCGCGCGCGCGTAACTCGCGACGCCTGCGGCGCCGCCCCCGGAGTGAGCGGGGACGGAAAAGCACCAAACGTTCAGGATGTACGTTTGTGGGCAGCCCCCGGAGGGGGCTGCCCACAAACGTGCAGACTGACGTTGCGTATTTATGCGCCCCGGTAGAGTCAAATCAATAAAAAAATTTTTTTTATTTTTTATTTCAATTATTATTATTATTATTATTATTATGGTGATATTGTGATTGATGATTTTGAAGGTATATGAGTCATACAATTTTTTTTTCTCTTCTCGTTTTTCTACTACTATTATTAGTTGCATAGCAGTGATGATGATGATGGTTGTCATGGCAGTATGACTCTATGTTTGCATAGTTGATACTAAAAAATGCATATAAAATGATGCCGTTGTTGTGGTTATTCTCATTTCATTCTATTTTAATGTTTGTTGTTGTTGTTATATTTGTCATTTAATTGTTGATTTTGATGCTTTTTTTCTTCACAATGTTTTGTTTAAAATGTGAAAATAATGAATAACAGGATAATACCAGTTATTTCTCTCTCTACTTTAACGACAACAACAACAACAACAACAACAACAGTGAACAATTGCCGAAAAAGGAAGATAATTTGTTGGTGAATTAAAAGCTCATTGAAAATGCGACAAATTGTCTATCTGAGTAGCGATCGACAGTGGAATGAACGGACAAGTGCACCAAACTTCTTCGCCACAAAGTTTCCACAACCGCCGCCACCGCCTCCATCGTATGATCAACAACAACAACAACAACAGTCGCCACGCCCTTATTCTCAGCAAGAACAATACACTGATAATATCCCAGCACCACTGGCAGCACCACGTTAGTTGTCATTTTTGTCATTTATTAACTGTTTCTATTATTTTGTTGTCATTTTGTGGTCACTACTATATATACACACAGGATCAAAGGCAAAGACAACAACAACAAAACCAGTGTCGCGTATTGATGATGGTAGTACTGTGGTATTAGAAGAAACTTTCAAACGCTGTGCAGATTTGCAAAATCGTGCCGACTTTATCAGTCTCATAGAATTGGAATTGTGGGGATCTCCAGTTTTTGAAGGCAAAGATACAACACCGGCCTTCATTGTTATTGATTGTGCTGGCTCATTGGTTTGGTGCCAAGTGGATATATCAAGTGTCCTTTCTTTCCAAAGTAACAGTTCAGAAGATTGGGCAAAGGTTGTAGAGCACGAAATTGAATGCCATTCTGAGTGGTGGTGCACGAGTGGAAAAGTTTGGCTATCAACTAAAAGAATTGGATCAGTCAACTGCAGCTCTACTGTCACGATTAGAGCCAGGATTTTTCAATTGGCTGCAGGATGGCGCAAACAAAGTCAAAAGTAAAAAGGACAAGGAACAACAACAAAAAAGGTCTGTCATTAACGGCCACCACGAGAAAAGACCTCGGCATAATGAGTCTTCAACGACAACATCAACCACCATCAACAACGAGAATGGCGTTTCTGCCAAAAATGGGTCAAATGTTGGACACGGCAAATCCAAATCAAATGGCAAATCCCATGCCAATGTCGACAATCTCACATTTTCTAACACGATAAACATTGCCTGCTGTAGTAAGCAAAATCCGGATACATCAAATGGAAAAATATCAGCGCTGCACCTTTCTTGTTTCAATCTCATACTAGCAATGGTAAATATTTTTGAAAAATTTTATTAATTAAAAAATGAAATCGCCAATCTTTATTAAAATAAAAAAATTCAGCACTTAACAAAATATTCCAAAAAATTTCAAAATATTCCAAAATATATTCAGTGTAAAACTTTAGCACAGAATTTTTCAGCATACTCAAATGCATTCAAAGCTAATTGTTAAATTTACCAAATGCTCCAACTTTTTTAATTATGAAATCAACAATGATAAGCTGCATCAGATTTATGTCATGTAACATTCTATTAAACATGCATCGATCACAAACATTTTTTAAAAAAAGAAAAAAATATTTTCCATTGCTAGTTGTCTACAGTCCGTAGTAAAACACGTACGTGCATCCACATGTACGTTGTAAAACCGCACGTACTCCCGTACTCCGCATTCGATTCAAATCGGTTGTTTTGGTGTGTATCGATTTCTGTTTTTTTACACGCAATGTTTTATCTATTTATTCAATTTTTTATCTATTTATTTCATTTATGCTGCCGCCTACTACTGTCTGCAACATTTACCCGCATTTAGCCCTTTCCATTTGTAATTCCGGTTTTGTTTGCAATTTATATTTGTGTAAACATACTGATAATTGAACTATAAACATCAAATTCAAAAACTTCAATTTTATTGTTTGCATACTTTTTACTTTGCCTTAGACAAGTTATTTGCACTTTCCAAAATATGCAATAATTAGGATGTAAGTTTGCTACTGCAAGTTTTCATACGAACATCATTTCGACAAATATCGCATCACTTCGCACAAAATCACCATGTGGCAGTCCCAAGCCCTGTAAAGTGTAAAGTAAAGTGTCAAATATAAAGTCAACTGAAAAGTATAACGTCAAATGTAAAGTCAAATGCAAAGTAAACTGTCAATTGTCATGCAAAGTTCAGTAATAAAATCTTTTCTTTTTTGTCTTGATTGACACTTTACTTTGCATTTGACTTTACATTTGACACTTTACTTTACGCTTTACAGGGCTTGGGACTGCCCCTATGTCATCGCTGGATATCTCTCTGAATGTGTACAGTGAAAAGCTCATGCAAGCTTTGCCATCTAAGCCAATTAAATTCACTGATTTTGCTCTCAAATCTGCAATCTACAGTTTTGCCACCATAATTGCCTATGTATGTCCAGAAACCCAAAAATTGAACCTCAAATTCAATGGCTATAAAACAGAAATTGAGGTATGTATTTATGTATGCATATGTGTACATTAAAAAATATAAGTACTAAATAAGATAGTATTTAATTCAGGTATATGCAATTGACTGGAAAATTTCAAAATCTGAAATTCATGTCTGCATCCCGAATGGTTTCATGAAACATCTTTCAGTGGCATTGACATCGAAACAAATTCAGTGTGTACTCTCCACGGTGTTAAAAAAATTTTTCCATGATCAATTCAGTTGGTTTTACACTTTATTTTCATGTGTACCCCCACCCGTACTTTATTTCCATGCATTACACAATAAATGCGGCGAAAACCTCCCAACAGAAGTCCATTTCATTCCACTAGACTACATCTTAACCAATCATGCAATTACAACTACCGGCGAGAAAACTACAATTCCCTACGAAATGGATTTTTCTCAATTGCATCCTGGACATCGACAAGATGCATCGAAAATTAAGGAAGATAATATTGACAAGGCCAAAAGATGCCGCCTATATCAGAATGCTGCATGCATAAAACGTTAGTACATTGGGGGAAAACTATTCAGACTTTTTAAAAAAGTTTTTTACATGTAAATGTCTCAGGAGAAATGCCAAAAACTGTGACTGGATGGGCTGATAAGGTATTCAGTGTATTAAGTCAAGAACAACTTGCCCAGCACTCCAAAAATTCAGAAACATTGGAGAACTTCAGACATTTTACACTGAAAGAGCAATGTATAATTACAAATGATGCAGACATTTTACATGTGTCAGTTCAAAATTGATTATTTTCTCATTTAAAAATTACACACATATGCATACATACATGCATACCTTTTTTGCACATGCAGATGTCGTTACTGTACTGAAAAAAATAAAAAGAGATTTATGCTGCATATTCCATATCTGATATGCACTGGGTGTTACAACCATGAACCACTCTGCATACCGCAAGAGATGATTCAATTCATCTCTTTTAACTGGCGTAATGTTGACCCTACACGTGAACACAAATTGACATCTCAACTATGCACAGCATATGACAGACCTCATGCAACAATCCCCAGAGAATGCCTGAAAACTGATAAGATACAAATGAGGTTCTCAATTTCCCCCTTTTTTTATATTTACTCACCATTATTCAAAATTTAGAAAAAAAAACTATTTTTTCTCCCCCCCAAAAAATCAGGCTATCTGACTCTGCCATAAACTTTGTTGTGAACAAAGCAGGCACTGATCAAAGCACACAAACAGATGACAATTTGCATGAGCTTTTTGAACTGGACACCATTAAGAGTGACATGGCTGGCACTTCTGGCACTTCACATGATAAAAGAGATGTGAAAAAACCTATGAAAAAATTGGCACCTGGGCACAGACATTTCAAGGCGGTTAAGAAACTCAAGACAGCTCACAATGCTTAAACCCCTTTTTTCAATTTTCTGTGTTTATTTTCAGCATTTGACTTGCTTTCTTTACACGCTGCTGCCTTTACTGCTGCATTTCACTTAATAAAGTCATACCTGCTCACTTGACAATATTTATTCCAAATAAGAGCCTTTTAACCTAAGAACCCATACAGTGACCCTGTTGCGTGTTTTACATTCACTTGTAAATTATCCAAAATACATAAGTTGAGACTTATGTCTCATTTTGAGACTTATGTCCCTCTTAAGCTTTTTACAATGTGCATTGAGCACTATGACGTCATAGTAAAACACGCGACAGGGTTACTGTATGGGTTCTTAGGTTAAAAGGCTCTTGTATTCTGCTTGAAGCAATTACAATGATTACAAATGAAAAATAAAATATTTAATTCACTGCAATGTCCATAGCCACTATTGTCTACTGATCGGAGTCGTTGCTGTACAGAGAATGGAACTATCTCTGTCATAAACTGACAACAAATTTTGAACAAACAAGTAAGATAAATATAAAATATAAAAATGATTTAAAATTCAACAAAATTTTAGATTCGCTCATCAGGTCAGGTATCGGGTATAATGGATTTCACAGTAGGTATATTTATTTGATGGGAGGTTTACAAAATACCGTATTTCCTCGAAATACCCCCCCTCGAAATACCCCCCCCCTCGAAATACCCCCCCCCCTCGAAATACCCCCCCTCAAAATGGACACTATGAACTTATACACCCCCCCCCTCGAAAACCCCCCCCCCAAATTTAGTGTATAGAGAACGTAAATGACAAAGGCTGCGGTTTGTCATCCCGGCAATGCAGAACACACGTTAAAAACGATGACTCTGTTATGTGAGAACAGTGTTTGTACGTCTACACACTTATAAATGTCTTTAGAGTCTTATAAATGGCTATTTTTGTTGCATTTTTCGACGTCTGCGTACGTTTCAGACGACATTTTAGTACTGGGATTTCAAAAAATTTCTAGCGAAATAATAAACCCCCCCCTCGAAATACCCCCCCCTCGTTTAACCCCCCCTCAAAATTCTCACTCTGAAACAATAAACCCCCCGGGGGTATTTCGAGGAAATACGGTAGACAAAAACGGTTGGGTAAATATATCGCTGTTTTTTGAAATATGAATAAGCACATACTACGGACAAAATTGCACAGCACATGAAGCCTTGGCCGGTGCCTTTTCGGTGCCTTTTACGTTGGCCCTGGTGCTAGCACCTTTGGCACCGGCAAAAAAATGGCACCGCACCGCACCGGCACCGGTGCTATTCTGAAAAAAATGGCACCGGCACCGGCATGGCACCCCTGAAGATTGCAATGGCACCGCACCAGCACCGGCGCTGGTGCCCTTCGGTGCCCAGCACCGGGGCACCGGTGCCCTTGTGCCTTTACATCACTAGTCAACGGGGGTCGGGTGACCCCACCCCCCAAACTGCCCAGCAATCTATCTATCCCTGGGGCAATTTTTTTGGCTATTTTCCCCTGAACACCCCCCCCCCCCCGCAAATTGACAAGCTATCTGGAGCGCTTTTGAGCAATTTTACTCTAATTTGCACCAAAAATAGCAAATTTTCATACTTCTTATAGATTTTCACCTTCCAAATGATTAGGTCATATGTTTTATTGCCTATTCTTTGTTGTTGTTTGTTATTATTGTTTTATTGCCTATTTTATCCCAGTCTAGATGTGGGATGGGTTTAGATGTCGGTTAAGCATGGCCCCACCAAAACACAAAAATGCAAAAAAATATGGTGAGAACATTCAAAACATTCAAATTGGTATTAAATTTCAAATTGATGCATTGATATAAAAAATGTTGCTGAACTTTCATTAAAAATGAAACTGTGTCAAAATGAAAAATGTGTGACAGGTAAAAAGGTTGATGAAAAAATAGAATATGAATAATTTGGATTATTTGAGTGGTGATTACCGTATTACCTCGAAATACCCCCAGGGGGTTTATTATTTCGCCAGCAAAATTTGAGGGGAGGATAATTCGAGGGGGGGGGTTTATTCGAGGGGGGGGGTCTATTTTTTCGCCAGAAATTTTCGGAAATTCCCCATACTCAGAGGTACGAAAATCAAACAATTACATCGATTTAGATGTGTTTATAAGCATATATAACTGTTTATATACATAAACCCTTCCCTAACATCACTCAATCATCGGTTTTAACGTGTGTTCTGCATTGTACAGATCACAAACTGCGGTATTTGTCACGCACGTTCTCTTTACACTCAATCTTAGGGGGGGGGGGTATTTCGAATGGGGGGTTTATTATTTCCTCAGCCGAATTTTAGGGGGTATTTCGAGGGGGGGTTAATTCAAGGGGGGGTTAATTCGAGGTAATACGGTATTTCCCCTCACTGATTTAACAGAGGGGTTATTCAAGAGGGGCAATTATGGTTTTTTACCTAGTTTTGTTTTTCAGTTTGTTATTTTTCCACATATTTTCAACAAGTATTTATTTATTACAAGTTTCTAACACAAAAATAGATAGGCAAATGAAAACGTAATAATTATCACTTGATTGTCGGAAAAGAACATAATTAAAAGAACAAAAAATAAAATGGAAAATTTAGGGAAGGAACAAACCCCCAATTAATTATTTTACGTGTGTTGAAATATCACCTATACAATAAGCATGTACCGTATTTCCTCGAAATACCCCCCCCCTCGAAATAACCTTCCCCTCGTTTGACCCCCCCTCTCGAGACCACTATGAAACAATCACCCCCCCTCGAAATACCCCCCCCCAGATTGAGTGTAAAGAGAACGTACATGACAAATACTGCAGTTTGTGTTCAGCGTAGTGCAGAACACATGTTGAAACAATGTCGTAATCACATTAGAACAGTTTTTATACCATCTACGTACTACTATTAGTCTACAGGAGTCTATACATGTCAGTTATTGATGCATTTTTCTACCCCAGTGTACATCACAAACGACGATTTTGTACTAGGATTTGAAAAAATTTATGGCGAAATAATAACCCCCCCCCCCTCGAAATACCCCCCCTCGAAATACCCCCCCTCGTTTAACAATCACCCCCCGGGGGTATTTCGAGGAAATACGGTAATCTTTATTCTACTTATATATACTCGGCGTACATGATACTCTGCCGTCGCACTGATTTATATCTCGTGTTGGAAGCGTGCCATTGATTGTTAAGTCATGCGATTTCCGTAAAAAGATGAAAAAAATTAATCGATGTGAATATGTTAATGAATAACATTATAACAACAATCAATTTTGTCATCTTTTTATGAAACTCACACGCGCCAACCATCGTTGGCACACTTCCAGCGGGATCCACGCGTGCAGGGTGTAAAGTAACCGGAGTATACCTATACCTACCGTATATCCTTGAATAAGACCCCCCCCTTGAATAATACCCCCCCTTGAATAACACCCCCCTGTTGGCCAGGTGAGGAAAATATAACGCCCCCCCCCCTTGAATAACTCCCCCCTCTTGAATAAGTCCCCCCTCTGGGTAAAACGACAATGTGTATTTGAATGATTCAGACGCCGATGAACACAAATTTTAGGATGGATACGTTGTTTTTGTTCTTGTTGAACTGGTCATTTTCTGCATTAGATGTGTTGAAGGAATGCATACAAACAATGAAAGTGAACAAGTGAAAGTTTTCCTGGAAGTTCTGAGGAAAAAATAACTCCCCCCCTTGAATAGTACCCCCCCTTGAATAACTTCCCCCTCCAAAACCTCTGACGAAATAATAACGCCCCTGGGGTCTTATTCAAGGATATACGGTATTTTATTTTGTTATGGTCTTTCGTCGCTCTTAGATTTTTTATCTTTTATACAATGATATTTACCTACCTACCATATTTCTTCTAATAGAACGGCGCCGTTCTATTTTTTTCGTCAACTTTTTTACCTGCCGTTCTATTGGAGGCTGCTGTTCTATTTATTTCATCAAACGTTTTCACACAATTTTCATTTGAACATAGTATTTTTAGTGAAACATGAGCGACATTTTAATCTCAGATCATCAATTCAAACAGAACTAAATGTGAAAACAACACCTTAATCATAGTTCTGAACAGCCTGGATGATCTAACCACTAATTTCTCATATATTTTTGTGTTTTGGCACTCTTACAATCTAATTTTTACCTGCCGTTCTATTGGAGGTACCCTTCTATTGGTGGTTGCCATTCTATTCTTTTCATGGGAGTAAAAAAGTGCCAAAACCTGCTGTTCTATTGGAGGTGCCGTTCTATTGGAGGAATGCCGTTCTATTAGAAGAAATACGGTAAATACTGCTGTAAATTCTCTAATAATGTGACTGTCGTACTATTGTTTTCAGCACATTTTGGGGGGTCGCACTATTGGAGCTGTTGCATTATTGGAGGGTGTCGCATTATATTTTTCCTTGAATCATAAACTTCACTGCCCACATAACTCAAATGTGAGCATGACATTGTATAGCGATAAACATCGATCTTGCGAACTGCCAGCCGCCTTGTCCGAAAGCGCCGAATCCGCTGCTTCCGTCGGAACATCTTTACGTCGTTTTTTGTTTTTTTCCTTCAGGGGGTCGCATTATTGGAGAGTGTCGCATTATACTCACACACACAACGTGCCCAAGGGTGTCGCACTATTGGAGATGTCGCATTATTGGTGACCTGTCGCATTATTAGAGAATTTACGGTACCGTATTTCCTCGAAATACCCCCCCCCTCGTTTGACCCCCCCCCCTCTCGAGACCACTATGAAACAAGCACCCCCCCAGATTGAGTGTAAAGAGAACGTACATGACAAATACTGCAGTTTGTGTTCTGCATAGTGCAGAACACACGTGAAAACAATGTCGTAATCACGTTAGAACAGTGTTTATACCATCTACGTACTACTATTAGTCTACAGGAGTCTATACATGTCAGTTATTGATGCATTTTTCTACCCCAGTGTACATCACAAACAACGATTTTGTACCAGGATTTGAAAAAATTTCCTGTGATATAATAACCCCCCCTCGTTTAACCCCCCCCCCCTCGGGACCACTATGAAACAATCACCCCCCGGGGGGTATTTCGAGGAAATACGGTATTTACGTGTGCCTGTGCAATCTCAATCTATGAACTAATTTTTGCTATGCATTTTTCCGAAGGAAACACTGCATCATGACGTCATCGTTAATATACCGTAATCAAAGTTGTTCCAGCAAAAAAAGATAAACCGGCCATTCAGCAAAAACATTTGTCGCTTGTAGGCAACTCTGCCGTTTTCTGTTTAAAATATTGGTTGTTTTTTTTGTGAAATTGCATGCATAAGTAACCTGCTCGCGCGTGATGGACTACCGTATTTCCTCGAATTACCCCCCAGGGTGTTTATTTTTTCAGAGTAGAAATTTTGAGGGGATCACAAACCGCAGCTTTTGTCATTTACGTTCTCTATACAGTATATTGGGGGGTATTTCGAGGGGGTTATACATTCATAGTGTCCATTTTGAGGGGTGGGAGGTACTTTGGGGGAGGGTACAATACGGTAAAACATAAATAATTTTTGGCGCATACTTTGGGGTCTACTATTCCACATATTTCTGCTGAGTAAAGGAGCACCCTCAATGTATTAGCCTTTTCTTATAACATTATTCAAGCACTATTCCATGCCCAGCTTCATTTGATATCATTAACATTTGATCAAAAGCAACATATTTATGTAACAAGTTGACATAAAAAATATATTTTAGGGCTGAAGTCACCACCTAGAATACTATTACATTGCTCCAAAGCCATTATATTGATATATATATATATATATATTTATATATATATCACTAACATCATTAAGTACTGTTATTTGTCTGGCATATTTACCTGTATATGTTGACAACATTGTAGCTACGGTATATTTGGGAGCCTTTGAAAAAAACATTTTATTTAAAAACGTCATTTTTGTATACCTAGGTCATAGAAAAACCGTTTTTTTCATCCTTGTCAGGACCGCTGACTGGGACTGGGACCAGGACTGAGTGGTCGGAACCGGGACTGGCCTTTTCAATTTGTCGGGACTGGGACCGGGACTGGGGTGTCGGGACCAGGACCGGGACCAGCCCAGTCCCGACTTGTTGCCGAACCATGTACTAGGACTGCGGTCCGAACTCCCATTTGAACCCTAACCATAATGCCACCCGAGTACTTGCTTACTACCGTATTTCTTCTAATAGAAGGGTGGGTCTCCAATAGAAGGGTGGGTCTCCAATAGAAGGGCGTCTCCAATAGAAGGTACACTTTATCAACTTAATTTGGGCCACAAAATAAATAGAAGGGCGGTCTCCAATAGAAGGTACACAAAGTGCTGGAATTGTGCCAAAGGCATGAAAATGAAATGCATAAAGGTATCAGTGGACACTGTACTTTAGTGACTTTTGTCCATTGATTTGGTGCTGTTTTAACATCACATGCAAGGACGTATCCAGGGGGGCGGGGGGGGGGGGGGGGGCTGCAGCGTATTTTCAGTGGTTCGGCCCCTTTAAACCAAAATCCTTGGAAATGAACACATTTTTGCGAATTTCGCTGCATATGTATGCGTATTTCCATACATTTAAAGCAGTTCCTGGCGCTGGCGCCAATGCCAATAGCGCCATGGCGCTAGCGCCAAAACGCTTTTCCACCCTTATATAGGGAAAAATTTTAGGGGAGGGGGGCTGAGCCCCCCCCCCCGTTCGCCGGCCCCCGTAAACAAGCAGCCCCCCACCGCTCAAAAATCCTGGAAACGTCCCTGATCACATGAACTCTACAAATCATCATTCAATGAACTGTCTCTGACGTAACACTTTGAAAAACCTTGGCAGAACATGAAAAACTTTCACTGAAAAAATGGCGAAAAAAATAGAAGGGCAGTTTCCAATAGAAGGGTGTCTCCAATAGAAGGGTGGGTAAAAAAGTTGATGAAAAAAATAGAAGGGCGCCCTTCTATTAGAAGAAATACGGTAATCATATTTATGAATTAGCTGCAGTTATTTTGACATTTGTGTTGTGAAAATTGTGCAAGATGCCATATGCTTTTCAAGCACAGGCCAACTAAATGTACATCAATAGCTGAGGTGTGTACAAAGGGTCATAATGGCTTGTTGTTTCATGCACAACTTGTTGGGGATATTCGCGGGAAACTGCTGCTGACCAATTCGATGAGAATGGCGATCAAAAATTGCAAGCTTTGTCATGTTTTGTCATGTCGTGCAATGTCAGTTTAACTTACCATTTAACTGTGTCAATTACCTGTTGCAGCGCAGACAGTCAGAGCGAGGGTTTGCGCTCGCCGATTGGCCCAGTGCCAAATTCCCGAAAAGGCCGGTGGCCGCCTTCATTGCGAACCGCGGAAACACCTTTACTTGCGCTTGCTGCGAGCCGCCCCCCCCCCCAAAAAAAATGTCGCTTGCCTTTACTGCGAGCCTCCCGAAGGATGCCGCTTACCTTTACTGCTAGGGCCTCGGCAAGAAAAGAACCCGGACGCAGTTACGCCGGTCGGAGAAGGGCCCTGCCGATTGCGGCGTTGGCCAAGACGAAAAATGTCCGAAGCGCGCGAAAAGCTACCCGGAACTACCCATGGTGGAGGCCGGGAGACGATTTGGAGCGGCGCCAAGTTTTCCTGGTCGAATTTTTTTTTTCTGTTAAAATCGAGAAGTGAAACGAACCGCAAGCTGCGGCGCCCTCTTACAGTGCGCGCAGATATTTTGCTTTGCATGCGCCGGTCCGCATAAGCTCCGCCCACTTTGGTTTGAATGCCCGCGCGCGCTAAGCAAGCATTTTCGGTCAGGCGTGTCACTTTTGTGTGTGGCTCAACAATGAAGTTAATTTGCTTTATATCTTACATTTCGCAGGGAACGCACATATTTTGAGGTGCAGAGAGGTATTTTCGCTATTTTCGCTTATATAGATGGTTCGCCTATGTTTAGCCTAATTTATTTAATCGATTTCGAAACAACTTTCCGCCGGCTGTTTTTGGCTGGCTGCCAAGTTCCCGTACGGTGTCTCTTCGTCTGGTTGTTCACATAGCCGATAAAAAATAAAAATAAAAAAACAGAAATTTCTGCGCGCACTGTAAGCCCGCAACGCAACGCTTTTCTGGCCCCGAGCCAAGTTTCAAGCATGGCGGCAGTGCATGCTGGTGATTGGGCGCACCTGTGCACGCGAGCGCCCTCTGGCGTGTGAACATGCGCAGGTGCACCGGCCAATGCTTGACGCTGCCGTGGTTTTGGCCAGCATTCGGGACGCGAGAGCGCACCAGAGCGCCCTCTAGCGCGAGGATGACGCGTGGGCGCTAGAGAACCTTGATTGTGGCTCTCTGGCGCCCACACACCAATGACTAAAAAGATTGTTGCCACAGTTGGACTGGCAACATATTGTAGTAATTCATATTGTAGTAATTCAATCAAATACTACAATATGTACGATCAGCTCCCAGCAGTGCTAATCAGAAGGAAGGTTTATGATAGAGAAGTCCACCACATGAGGGAAACAATCAAGGATTGAATGCTTACTCCCACTTACACAGAAAAAGGAAACAATTCATTTGCATGCTATCTGCTACACTTAAAGTTGATTTTTCAAGTGCAATCAGTTACAATGGTCACAAGCGAACAAACTGTCATTTCATTGACAAATTTTGTTCATTTTTTGATTTTTTTACAGATTTTGTTAGTTAGAAAAATGAAAAAAATAAAAAGTTGAAAAGTCTTTCATTTTACATTGTGAAAATTGTGTTATCAGTGTGTCTTATGCTTTGTCTTTCCCATTTGTCTTTGTCCAATTTTGTCTGATTTGCACATTCAATTGAATTGTTATTGATTTAACTGTATTTTTATGAAATTAATTCAAAAAACAAACAATTTTCATTTCTACTGTTCACTGTGTATAACAAACAATTGCCAACTGAAAGCTGATCATTTCCATACATTAAATTGAAGAATAAACAAAATGGTTGATTTTATATGAATTTTTATATTTTTATAATTTTTATTTTTATATGGTCCAAAATTAATTAACTCAATAAAAAATGTGATGTACCACTTAAAATGATTTTAAAATTTTTGACAATATCTACTGCACCTACTGTACACCATGCAGCATGAACAATGCTCTCTTCTTACACAATTACATGAATTAAAATTAAAAGTACCGATCTACACACTTTTTTCAAAATTGTTCTTTTAAATGTACCGATCTGCACATTATTTTTTGTGCTTCTAAAAGTACCGATGTCAGATCGGCGGCCGATTGAGCAAAAACTCATTTTGTGCTTTTTTATTATGGGTAAAGGTACCGATCTACCTACAGCTTTCTGATTTTGTGCTTTAAAAAATACCGATCTACATGCTATTACCAATTTGTTCCTTTAAAATGTACTGTACTACATAAATGCAATTCACTAAATTTTATGTAGCTAGTGTTATGTGTATAATCAATGATTATACCCATGCATGTGTATACCCAACAATATGGCCGAAATACCCATACACAAATTTCCCAAACCCTATACCCATGTATGGGTATTGCATACTCCAAACTTTCAATTGCGATTATCTCAAAATCGATTTTTTGTAGAGTGGTACTTTTAGAAGCACACCCTTCAAATGTTGGTATCTGTTGGGGGGGGGGGGTGTAACTCGAAGAGGGTTGTTCATGGGAGTGTTTTATTTTTTAAAGTTTTATTAAATTCTACATACCTACTCAGATGCAGAAAAATACAACAATAACAAAGATGTATTTGTAAGCATCTATGGGCATGTTTGCTTACTCTAATAGTTCCCCTGGGTATTTGGGGTGCATAAAAAGCAAAAACCACTCAAAGAAAATGATATGGCTGCACAAATGGTGGCGGAAATGATAGAAGTTGTGATAGGTAGGGAAAGCGCAGACTCTCGCTTTTACTTTTACTCATTTTTACATCTTCCTAGGTACAAAATTGAAAACAATTCTTGCTTTCACTGAGTAAATATACTGTTATTTATGTTAAGTCAGCTTTTACGCAGCATAACAGTATTTTTTAAAAACTTTTACCGTATATCCTCGCATAAGACCCCCCTCGAATAACTCCTCCCCCTTGAACAACTCCCCTCTCAAAAAGTCTGACGAAAAATACCGCCCTCGAATAACTCCCCCCTCTGGGTGAAAAATATCCTACAAAATTTACAAAAATGATCAATGAAAATACGAAATAATGTTAACGTATAGCAGCGACAGCAGATACACAATGTGTACGCAGTGTATACCAGAGTTGTTAAAATACCGGTATTTTTGGAAAGCGTAAGCGTAAGCGTAAATACACTTTCCAATTTATGAGTATGGATACTAAAAGCGTAAGGTATTTTTAAAATACCTAGGAAAGCGTAAGAAAAAGCGTAAGCGTACAAATTTTTTTACAAAGTGATCTTGCTGCTGAGCATAGGATTATCGAATTACCGTATTTCCTCAAAATATCCCCTCGAAATACCCCCACCATAAATGTGTCTAATAATGTCCAAAAACTGTAGTTTGGTATCTGTGCAATGCGGAACACAAGTTAAAAGGAATACCGAGTCATATTAGGACAGGGCTTATACAACTATGTACCAACTAGGTAAATAAATACATACTTATTTATGTAAGTTTATAGACGCTTATATTTTGCACGTTGAGAAAAACCCTGGGTGTTTTTCGAGAAAATACGGTATCCATCATCTGACCTGAAATTTCTAATCCTAAGCCACGATATTGCTAGATGCCACAATTTGCACATGTGCCGCTATTTCACTTCTTAGAGAACACACACTGTTATTTTTATGTACGCATTCACAGCAACTTTCTGTTTCTTTCTTTCTTTTTCAAAAGCCTGAAACTGGGTTGTGTGAAACTTTTTTTACGCTTTTAGTACCCGGGTATTTCCGCCGGGAAAGCGTAATAAAGCGTACGGGTATTTTACGAAAGCGTAAGCGTAAGCGTAAGTATAAATACCCATTTACCCAGGTATTTCGGGTAAGCGTAAATACGCTTTCGCAACTCTGGTGTATACACACTGTTTTGTTGTTGTTGAACTGTTAAATAAATACCTGGATTACATGAGTTAACAGAATGCATTCATACAATGAATTGAGTCAAGTTTTCTGAGGGAAAAAAAACCCTCCCTTGAATAACTCCTCCCCCTTGAATACCCCCCCCTAAAAAAACGAAAAAATAACTCCCCTGGGGACTTATTCGAGGATATATGGTACTTTACGTTTTCTGTGCTCAGAGGTGAGTAAAAATAAAATACTTTATGTTAATTTCGAGAGAAAAAAGTTCAGTACTTTTCACAACTCCGCATCACAGTTTGCATGGAAACATACCATAACCAGGGTTGGCAAAATCTCAGAAAAGAATAAAAATAAAATAAAAATAAAATGGAAAATTGAAGAATAAAATAAAATAAAATAAAATGGAAAATTTCAAAATAAAAATAAAAATTGTATAAAAATTCGAATTTTTGTAAAAAAATTTGTAAAATTGTATACAAATTCATATTTTTTGTAAAAAATTTTTCTGTTGTTTATACTTCAACCCGTTTATTCGCGGAGCTGGGGCAGTCCCAAACCATGTTAAGTGTCAAAATGTCATATGAAATGGAATGGAAAGTGTCAATTTTCATGAAAATGTTAGGTAAAGTGTCAATTGTCATGACAAATATAAATTAAAGTGGAAACTGTAAAGCAAATTCTATCCAAATCTTATCTTTTGTATCCAAAGCTGGTTGTTTTTGTAACCAAATCTTATGTGAACATTTGGATACAAAAACAAGATTTGGATAGCAAAATATAAGGTTTGGATACCAAAACATAAGATTCAGATACACAATTTACACTCTGCATGACATTTGTCATGACAATTATACTTTGCTTGACATTTGAGATGCCAATTGACACTACTACATTTGTCATGACAATTGACACTTTGCATGATGTTTTATAAATGTGCCCAGCACACTCCAGTAATCCTTCTACTGAAAATGCAAACCATTCTTATCGATAATTGTAACTCAACACTTGCAACTAGCTTACAATACCTACTGCATGCAACTTTTGCAAAGTGATGAAAAATTTGTCACACGTTTTTTTAATATTTAGGTCTAATTATCACATTTTTCTGACCTTGCATGCAAGATTCTGATTTTTTGTAAAATTTCTGTAAAATTTTTGTAAAATGGTCAATTTTATTATTTTATTATTATTTTGGAATAAAATAAAATGAAACAAGAATAAAATAAAAATAAAATACATTTTTATACAATTTTTATACAATTTGTATACAA